>CM061045.1:102828030-102940443 GCA_030762985.1 Adelphocoris suturalis | reverse complement strand
TGTGAAATGCCAGACGACCATTGTTAGCCTGGACGTCAACTGTTGACGATGTTGAATGGCTACTGGACGTATGGCATGTGTGACATGCACTTATTGTCAGCTCGATTTAGACGTATGGAATGGCTTTTATCCTCAATTACGTATTCCTACAAACTTCTAAGTAATTTCTGGGCGGTATTTACCCATCTGAGATACCTAGGCAACGAAATGCTTCAATAATTCGGGCGGCAAACCTTTTTCCGCTCCCTCCATAAGAATTGCCAAATGAGAAACTCGTGGAATGGATTTCCAGCTGGGAATATTACGGTTGTGACCATAATTTTTTCTTTTCCAACCGTTTTACTCAATCAGTCATTCAAATATTGCGAGCGTATTTTGAAAAATACCATACAGTGATGAAGTACAAGTAATTTATTTTATTTTATTTCAAACACCATTTTTGGGCAATTTTTCATTTTCTAAGTTCTTACCTATTGAGTGCAATAAAACAAATAGTTCATATTTATTATTTTTAATGCTCTTTAATTCATTTGTCATAGTTCATAATAATGGTTTGACGGTTAAATACCCCAAAGTACTCTTGTCATACCAAATGGAATATACGGGTCCTGACCTTGGTGTACTCGTCGTGTTCCAAATAATGTTCTACCCAAGCCATTGAGCTGTGGTAGTTGAAATTTTCGCAGCGTGCATTTAAGTAACACTAAAGTAGGTAAGTAACACGACTTGTGTTACATTGGTACGAAACAGGTAAGTAACACGATTTGATCAAAATAAGAAAGTATTCTACCGATCAGAACCCATGAAAATGGTCAATTGAAAAACTATTAAAAGCGAGTGCCAAATCTTACCTAATTTTCAAGAGTAAAATAGTAATAATTTTAGAAGAGTTACGAAAAAATTAACTTGATCATAGGATCAAACCATTCAGCTTGGGAAATATTAGTAAATTATTGGCCCGCTTTGTCTCAAATATTGTATAATGTGGCCCTTCGGTAAAAAAGGTTGGAGACCCCTGGCTTATAGTATCAAGAGTTGATGAAATAGATATCGTTGTTGGATGGAAAACCTAAACTTTCCAACATAGGGAAATTGTGTTCACTGGTTAAAGATGTCAAAAATAGAGATTACACTAAAATCAACTTACATATTAATTTTTCAACTTGATATTTACAACTACTTCGGATCAACTTACACTTTTATTCCCTGACCGAGTGGCAGTTGAAATGTAAATTAGGGGCAGTTTTCCTTTGCCAGATATTATTCTGTCTCTTGAAGTTCTTATTGTGTAACAAGAGGGCATTTTATCAATGATTCTGTTCATCAAATCACTCCATGGCATTACAGGTTGCCTAGTGCCGATGATGTCAGACAGAAGTGGGTCCAACACAACATTTCTAGAACAAATGTTAGGTGTTATTTAAAACTGCAGAAATAGGTTGAATGTGTAGATAATGACAAAGGAATTAGAACTGGTGGATTTGGTAAACAGAAAAAAAAACCATCTACATGTACAAGGTTGAGCACGAAATAGAGAAGGACTTCCAGCAGTCTAGGGTTTTAGCAAATTTTACAAATAAAATCTGGATGAAACTTCATACACAAAGAGAAATTAGATACCAACAATGTTTCAAGATTTAAAAACATGGTAAGTACTACTTTTCTCTGATCCAGCACCATTAATCGATGCTCCAGAAAATATTCACACAAGTGCCAACAAGAGCAAGCAGGGAGGGGCCTCTCATGGATGGGGATGACATCCAGGCTTCACAGGGGTAGGCCATGTGCACATCAATCGCTGCACTCGGACAGCTGAGCGAAAAATTAGAGTGACCATTTGCTGTATCATGTATGTGATCCAAAGTTTGATACTGCCAAAGTCTCTCGATTCCTCATAGGTCTTTCATAATACTATTCATCCACACTAGCATGCATACTATTTTAATATGAGACAACTGTGTGTAGATCGAGAAACTTTATCAACAATGAAGCAGATGAATTTGATGTAGTTACCTACTTTTACGACATGAACAAACATCCGTTAGTGTGTTTTTAGTTAACAAATTAATTGTTACCTAGTTTTTAACCTAAAAGACAATATTCTTGGGAATCCAATGATACCATTCAAATAGAAATTTTTACAGGTGGATGGAGATCAATGCATCACCAGTTAAGGTTTGCTGTGGAAGCACAACATTGGGAGTTCAACGCCAAATGCCGGTATTTTTTGGGATTTCAAAGACATAATTGAGAGGAACTAAAAACAAGGATGTCCTTAAGCTTCTGCTAGGCACTGCGCGTATTTTATTCATGAAACCTTGTACTTCAAGAAATTGAACCAATCTTCAGATGTAGTGTCAATTTTCAATTTATCATACAACAAACCAACATATTTTTAAAAAAATGGCGAAACAGGAGATAGTACTGAGGGAAATAGTCATATAACTGAGGAATCAGTGGACCATCATTGCATACTCAGCACAAAAATTATAATTAGGTATAGGTTTAGACCATTTTTTAATACTGTAACTAGGAACTTACTGTGCATAGGGTTGGTTCAAGCCGTTAGCATTAACATACTTAACAATGATTTCCCTTGCTTGTGCCACAGTCAACGAATCTCCTTTCCTGAAAATATAAATTTTAAAATTAGGGCATATAATACGAAATGAGGTAAAAATGGAGTGAAAAGAAGACTGACAATGTAACATAAAAAAATTAACAACAACACCATAACAGCCAAGCAAACGTTTGTTGCAAGGGTTTCAAACCTACCAGCTGTTCTTGTTGTAGGTCGTTCTTTTCTAATACACATACAACTTCAACTTGTATTCCTCAATGGAAAATGAATCAATTGTAATTTTCAAAAATAAGGAGGCTTTGCTGGAATTATGCGTTATGATACCCATATTCCTCAATATTATTCATACCTAACAATAACCTATATTTAACATTTTTGGTGTTTCTCTTCATTTATCTGGGCTAGACTTGTGAGGATAACCGGATACCAACCTACACACTATCCAACAAACTCAACTATAGTACTATAACAGAGGACAATTTTAAAACAATAATCGGAATGAATAATTTGCCACTGGAATGATTTTTTATGAAACTAATGCACGAAGAAAAATATTTGGTGTAATAAGTATTGTAATCTAATTAGAGCAAGAATGGGTGAAATTGCACAGTGCACATGATGTAGAAAACTTCATCAGCACTGGGCCAACTCATCAAGGTTTTGGAAAAGGCTTCATTCCAGACGAGTCTACAGGGCTACTGTCTAAGCATTTGCCGTTAACTGTATATAATATAGCCCCTTTACGATTGAGGTGTAAACAACTGCAAAAGTTATTCTACAGTTCATTCAAAAGTTGGTTTCATAGAATATTTTAAAATAAGCTTTACATTTCATTTCATCACTCCATACATTCATGTACATGAGGCACATGAGAAAAATGTTGGCATTAAGATGACAAAAATGATGGGAAGAAAGTAATACTACTATCTTCTCTTTCCTCATTCAAGGTGGAACAAACCTGTGTCTGTGTTTGTGGCCTTACCGCAGAGTTCCTTTAAAGAAATCACTGGTCCCAGGGATTCATGTTACCCAAATAAATATGAATATATTGGAAAACTAAATTAGAACTTACTGGAATGGAGTATCGTTGAATAATGGAGACACCAACTTGTTGATAACAAGATTCTCTTTGATTTCTTCAGGCTTTTCTAAAGCAGAAGCTTCTTCTTGGGTTGTTGGAGCGCTAGCCAAAAGGCTATTAAAGACCCCATACTTGCAAGATATATCTTTGAAAATAGGGTGACTGGGGTTCACATTGGTGATACTCTGAACACCTTTGTTATCTTCAACCACCAACACTCCTTCAGCCGCCATATCTTTCAACATGTTGGAAAGTTTTTTATACTTGGTTTTCTTAATGTTGAGTTCATAGCCCTCAGGAACACAGCTCAACATGATCTTGCTGTAGAAAACATTAGTTAAAACTGGAAGTTCAAGTTTTTTTGTAAGCAGTCCTTTTAGGAGGCAATAATTGGCAAGGTCGTCCATGTTTACATCATCTTCCGCTACATCATCAGAAGTTTCAATTGTACTTTTCTCTGTAGAGAATCCATTAGATCCATTAGCATGCTCCTCTTCACATCCAGAAGCACTAGATAGCAAGCTTGAAGTAATAGTGTCCTCATCAGAGTATGTTTGTTCAAATTTTGAAACTCTGTGTAAATTTAATCCTTCTACAGCTTCACAGATGTTGTCCCCAGATAAGGTGTCATTTGACTTTTCACCAGAGGAGCTGTCATGTATTGAGCTCGAATCACCAGGTGATTGCTTAGCGGAATGAGGAATCATAGGAATTTTTGGAACTGTGTCCAATAGCTTTTCCAATTCGTCTCCAAATGTGTGTAAAATCTTTACAGCTCTACCAACTTTCACGCCATTTGAGATATCTCGTCCACTAATCACACATTGTCCAACTGCAATACTCGCAAAGTTAGCGTTAGTGCAAACTGCTACAGGTCGTCCATTGACAATCATGTCTACATCACTAGAGAAGTCGGAAGAGAAAATTACTCCTGGGAGCATAAGGTCAGCTCCGTTACACAATTTACCAATAACCGCATTGTGTGTGACAAATGAATACACCAAATTGGGAAAATTCCACAAAGTGAAAATTGTTGGATATATCACGTCTTGAACTTCAATAAACGCTGGTGTAACGCCATGTACAAAAATATTTACAGTAGCTCCTGAGTAGGTGACCACTTTAACCACGTTCATAGAATCTTTGATATTGAATAATTCGTCATCTTCCTTGATCTGGGGAAGACTCTCTTTTATACGAGATAGCAGCTTTTTCCTGCAAAGAATAAAAGAACAAATATAAAACATTTAACAATGGAAGAGAAAAACTAGTCAACAATTCAATGGGTATCTATTTGATGAATATAAATCTAAATACTATTTTTATAATATCGCTGTTCTGTCTGTCTGTACACTGGTACTGGGGGTGTCTAACAACACTACACGTGTGGCATACGTGCGGACCCAGGCCCAGGGGCAACCGTGGCCTCCCTACATGTGCTGCAATCATGCAGGATGGGGTGGGGTTAAGCGGTAGGTGCAGAGTCCTCTTCTCTGTGTCGGGCCAGCAACCATTCTTGGCGTTTAACACGTTCAACGCGGGTGATGTCATATGACATCATGCCGTGCTTTCCAGAGTACGTGTGATGTCATTTGACATCAAGCGATTGGGGAGGGCGCTCACAACTTAACGGTGCTTAGAGGTTGGTGGAAGGGTCCGTAGTTGCTGGGAAGGGTTTCTTTGTGATCCGTAGGTCGTAACCTGTAGAGTCGTCCCCTTCGGATGCCGATTGAAATATTTTTAGCTCTCCCAAAAGACGCTAGTGCAAATACGACGGATTTTTCCACAACGCATCAGATTTCTGTAAGTTTCTATATTTGTTTCATCATTTCTCGCCAAAAGTGGTGAATCTATAGTCTGTACCTACTTATATAATAACTTCTTTACTTATCGTTTTTGACTATTTCCACACAAAAACAGCTACAAAATAATGTTAAGGACACAAAACGAAAGTTCAAGTTCGTTGGCCAGCATGATCGGATTACATCTTCGGGTTGAAATTTTCAAAAATGTAGTCAAAAATTTCAAAATAGCCTGTTTTTTGCCATTTGTTGTGCGAAATAAGTTTTTCAGCATACTAACATGTGGTATATTCGGAATCAGCGTAAAATTTTCTATAAGAATATGTATTAAGTTTTCAAAAATTTCAAAGTTGAAAAATCAGTCAAAAATCGAAATAATGCCGTTCGCTAGTTGTAAAAATCGGTAATATTTGCATGAAACATTGTCCAAATTCAGATTGAACTACTCTTATGGAAGTATCCCTGTATAACCAATCCTAGAATCATGCTGTTCAAAACGTAGGTAGTAGGTGCTTGTTACAAAAAAAAAAAAAAAAAAAAATGTAATCACAACTGATGAGTTTACTCTGGGCATGTGTTAATAAATTGATTCCATGTTTGTCTATCAAAATCATAAACTAAAATTTCTCAACACGATCAATAGCGACTGAAATGTCGAAGATTTCTTCAAAAATTCGCTCATGGGGCCATGCTGCATGACTGGACTTTTTATGTTTATATATTTCTATTTTCAACATCTGAATATAGTCATTAAGATTACGATTCAGCTTATGAATAAACGGAATGCACTATAGTTGTTTATTGTTTTGCAAAGGAGAATAAGTGTGTTTCCCATCCCTCTTTCTCATTTCTTTCTGATTTCTGATGTTTACTTTCTGATCTTTCTGCGATCTTCCGAGTGACACTAAAACTAACAAGGCCGATTATGACGTCAGCGATGTCTCTCGGATACCCAAGTAAACACTATCTAAAAAATAAGTTCATTAGCCTCGCAGATAGATGGCAGACGAGTTCAGATCGCTGGATGGTGCGGCTTGCGCGTAAACACGGCCCTGGGACCAGGGGCTGTATCGGAGTTTTGCGCTTAAACACGGACATGGTAGGACGGCGACGCTGTTGTTTTGCGCTTAAACACGGCTGTGGGAGTGATCAGGTTAGAGGCTGTGCCCATACTGGTACCACGGGCGGGTGGGGCCCAGGCTTTCAGCTCTTCAAGCGTTCGCTGGGCTGGGAAGCTGGTCCAGCCTGCCACCCATTTGAGGGTGGATTCGTGGGAGTAGTAGGTTTCGCGCCCTTGTAGTTCTCCCCTGTCCCTGTCCAGGGGGGCGGCAGCTAGAAAGTCTGCCTTGCTGGGGTGTGTGCCCCCTTCAAGGTGGAGTTCCCCTGGCCTCAAACAGGCGGAACGCACTAACAGGCCCTAAGGTCTATGCCATATCCGACGGCTAATTGTCTGTACACTGGTCTGAATCACAAAATTCTATGATTTTCCCTTTTGATGGAAGTGATTTGTCTATCAATGGTCCACAATAAAAAAAAAAATCCCTAATGAACTATTTTCCTAAGTAAAGCCAATAAAATAATTACTTTCAAAAATATTCTTACGTTAAAAAGATACCTTTGTACAAAAGGTAAAAAGAAAAGGAAATTTGTGGGGAATACTTAGGAAATGAATCTTTCAAAAGAGATTCCTCTATTCGATTATTGAACCTACCAGTACCGTTTCGTTCAATCAAAAGTGATCTGAAGCTATTTGTTGAAGTACATTTTTCGTTACATGGATTTCTTAGCTCTGGGGATAATTCAAAAGTTTCGTCCGACAGCAAATAATATCACGCTTTTTTTCACCAACTACCAATCTTTGCCAGAGCTTATAACTTACTGATTTCCCATCCAACGAAAATTGTACGTTGGAAAGTAGCCCTGCGAATTTATAACACATGACCCCACATTACAATGGGCCAATTTCCCCCTCCTTAACCCACCTGAGAAGTCCTAGCTTATGTATAAAAACCAGTTTTGGGACTCTTACTGGATCAATCCACTACTCTGCTGTTTTTTCTCCATAATTCAATACTCAGTTGATTTTCCTCACAAATGGTTTACTCTAGGTGATGTATTTACCTGGGAAGCCAATGGCATATCCTTTCACTTTTTATGTGCCTGTAGCGTTGTTACTTTTGAACAGTTTAACCACAACTATTGATAAAATATTTGTATAAAATATTTGTAAAATTTATAAAATTTTCACTTTCTTTATAGTTTGTCTCTCGAAACGCCCTAGATGGAAATGTTCATGTTGAAAGGCTTTGGGTACAAAGGGCGTAAGTGCCAATATCGACTTTTTCCATATTATATTTTTTTCTGGACCTATATACCACTAGCTATTTTTCTAGAAAGGGCTTATGCACCAACCATTTTTAAATAATCCGCCACGTCGCAGTGTTACCAATGTCCTCCGTCCGAAATTCACCGTTTTTCCGTACTACCTAAGTCCATTAGGCATTTTCAGTAGGAAGGGCGTAAGTGCCACGGTGCAACACTGTGCGTTTGTAACCTTCAATGTCCGGTTATGTTTGTCATTCTCGTTGTTTACGGTTAGTTGGTTGTTGAAGAGTTGAAAGACTTGAAAAATTGTCATTTTTTGACATGGTTTTGACCATTTTGAGTTTTCAAAAGTTGTTGCTGTCGACTTGTTTTGACTGCATATTCGAGTTCAGCGACCCCAAAAACTTAAAGAGTACGTAAAGAGTTTGTAAAAGTTATATTCAAAAGTCTGATATTGGCAAAAAAATAGTATTTCAAAAACCGAAATCGAGCTACCGGCGTAGGTTTTTGTTATGCGAAAAATCTAAAAAAATTCAGGGGTAATTTTTTTGACATTTTAAACCAAATTTTGTGTGGAGGTCATCAAAATTCCACCTTTCTCAAAATAGCGGGTACCTACCCTGGGTGTTATCATTTAAGATGTGATAAAATTCAGAGATCGATTCTCTAACCAAATCGCAACAAAAAGAACCTCTTAGATATATTTTTTAAAGTTCTATGTTTTTGAGAAGTTTCACACATTAAGGATTTTTCGAGCATTCTATCTTATGAATTTAAAACGGCCCTTTGGTTCACAGTCAACTCAAAAGTTGGTCCACTGTTGGAAAGAGCGTTAAATCCCCTAGTATGGTCGAAAAATAGATTTAAAAAAGCATATGCGGTGTATAAGAAGACGGATTTAATTTAAAAAAATTAGGGTTTTCGTGAATAATGATCCTCCGCAAATAGATGCACTGGTATCGATTTTATCTGTAATATTTCACTCTGATTCGAATGGTAACACTCTCAGATCTCTGTGACTCCGTGATAATCAAGTTTTAGAAGTTATTCAAAAAGGTTTTTTTTGTTCATTCATTGACGTGGCCCGACTTATGTTATTATAATAGTTGTTGCAAATTAGTTGTACTCCGTTAGATACCTTCCTATGTGAAAAAATATTAGCAATGTTTTTTAAACTGTTCACTTGGAAAAAACTTGAAGAATTAGGTGGGCATGGCACTTAGGCAGGTGGTAAACAGGGGTGGCACTTAGGCCGTTGTCATAGGATTGTGAACAAAATCTTTTTTTTTAATCTTGGGAAGATCGTTATGAACAAATCCAACGCACAAATAAAACGTATTTCAGCAATATTTAATTTAAAAAAAAAATCATCTCTTTAGAACGCATATTGTGAGAAAGACAAACAAATTAAAATTGAAACAGCGATAACTTTTTTTGGGATTTATGGCACTTACGCCATTTGTACCCAAAGCCCTTCATATTATTAATGTGATTCGTATAACTCACCTATGAAATAATATGTACCGAGTATGATGAAGGACGCTATTGAAGTTTGATTGTTTAGAAGTTATAATACACCTAAAAATGCTTTAAATGATTACACCAAGTTTTAATTTAAAAAATTCCCTGACATTTGGTGGTTTTTGCAAAATTCCCTGAAATTTCCCTTCATTTTCCCGATGCAAAGAATTCCCTGACAATACCAGGTTATCCCTGACCTTTCCAGTTGAGGGCCACCCTGCGCAGTGCACCTTAAACCATCATTACTAATGACAGCATCCCCTTCAGTTTCAGTAATGACGGTGCCGAGATCAGAAAATCCGGATCCTGATCATTACTGCCCATCATTCAAACTTTGTCTACCATAGACGATCATTATTACTGTCATTCTGATAAGGGAATGTCATTACTACTGACCATGTAGGGGCCCCTTATTGTCGGTGCATAAGGGTGCAACCATTCCATCAAGGCTAGTATAGAGCTGTTAGGATTTAGAAGTGCAAAAGGACCGGGGACGGGGCAGTGGCGGGCTGACGCGAGACTGCGCCATTTGCTGCCCCCTCTCCCTCTTCCCCCTCCCATAGGTAAATTTTCGAATCGTGATTAGCGGGAGCCCGTGGTGAAGAGGGAACTGCGAATCACGATCCGCGAATTCACCTATGAGAGTGGGAAGAGGAGGGGAGGGGGCCACGAACGGCCCAGTCTCGCGACTCGACGGTAGCCCTACACCGGCCTCTGGTTCCCTCCTCCGCCGCGAAGCAGCGCTAGTCTCCTCTTTTATCATTCTGGGCTTGTATGATCGCTCCGACCTGTAAATCTACGGATTTATCCGTATGCCAAGAAAAAATATATTTATTGGTGAGGAGATTGTGTACCAGTCAATCCCTTAGTAAAAATGCAGATTAGTTGGGCATGTAGATCAGAATGATGTGTATAGTTTGGTGATCTGGATGCTCACAAGCTCGCATCTCAAAAATACATAACATCAAGTAGTCAATCCCTTAGTGAAAATTCAAATTAGTTGTACATGCAGGTCAGAATGATGACGTTTTAGAAGTACATTTCGGAGTTTTACGAGAAAAAAAATTACTCCTGTCAAATGGATTTGAACCCACGATTCTTGTGTCACGAGTCCGTAATCGTATCCATTGAGCTACCCCTCAACTATCGCATTTGGAGACAATCACAATACTTCACTATTCAGTAGGAGGGAGATAAAAGTGGGAGACTAGCGCCGCTGCGCGGCGGAGGAGGGAGCCACGGGCCGGTGTAGGGCTACCGTCGAGTGTCTCGTGCCGTCCCACTCCTTTTGCACTTCTAAAACCTGAGAGAGCTGTAGTTATACTTATTACGTTCTACTGTATGTTGTACACCACAAATGTATTCTTACTTTTCAGATGTCTTCAACTGGCAATTTGATTTAGTTCTAAACGGTTTCTTGAACATGGTGGTGATCAAAAACGAGAAGTAAAACTGGTCAAACCTGAAAAATAAATTTAATTCTGAAAATGTATGTTCGTACTAACCCCACATTATTGCTTAATAGCGAGTTCCTAAAGCGATAGGGAGATAGAGATGAGGCGCCTTATCGTGAAAAGAAAACACTACTGCGCATGTGAGAGGAGATGAGGCGCCTCATCTCCAATAAGACAAATTTATGAAACCTAAAAAAGACACTAGAGAGTTCCTAGTAGATCCGTCGGTCTCAATACGGCGTGCGGTAACGAGAAACATTTACCGCACCTTAAAGTCACGTCAAGTCCTTAATGGATCTAGTTGTAACGCTACATCCATGGAAGGAGGAAATTATCCCTAGGAGATTATTTGAGTACATGGAAGGAGGTTACTTAAGGCAATTACGTTTTTTCCAGATTGCGATCCGTTAACGTCCAAAATCTAACTCCAAAAGCTACCACAGTTGTTGCAATAAAACGTACGCCATATTGTTTTATCACTACAAAATCGTCTTGGTTAGAGAGATTGCTGTGTTTGATTATAATTCTTGTGTTTATTCTTGATTGTTCATTTTGCGCGTTAATTAAAATGGCATGTTTATTTCAATTCAACATCGGTGATAATGACGATTGTTTGATTCGGAAGGTTCGTTGTAAACTAGTGGGTTGTGTGACCAGAAGCCTCACGCAACTTTTTGTGGGAACATAATAAACATGCATTTGCAGGAAGTATCCATTATTTCCCAACATAAAATGCTTGGAATGGTTCAAAAATGTAAGTTAGGAATAAAAAATGAACCAATGTTCCATAATTCGTATCACATTATTTTTCCTGTCATTCTGAATCTCTAGTTGTAAACCCCCCAAAAGCTGTAGAAATCTATAAACGACAGGCACTACTAAGTATTAACGAATACGATCAAATTCAGTAAGGGAAAGCCCAACTCGTTTTTGGGCTTCATTGACTCATTCCCGAATGATGCATGTGAATGATGTGAATAGTTTAGAGGCCTGGATGCTCACGAGCAAGTATCTCAAAAATGAAAAACATCCTAAATCAAGCCTTTTAGCGAAATGCACTTCGACTAGTAGGACATATAGATCAAAATTATGTGTATAGTTTTGTGATCTGGATACGCACAAGCTTGCATCCCAAAAATCTATTTAAAAAAATCCTAAAATATATATTAGTAGGACAAATATATCAGAATGATGTTTATGATTCAGTCATCCTACCTTAAAAACGTTGTGCTTATCAATACATTCTGATCGCACTGATCCTCTCTACGAAGGGCGCGTATATTTACCTGTAATTGACCTGGGTTTCCAATGATTAGTGCTTATCGGCTTCACTGATATTTCTCCCTTGTAGTGTATTTTCTATTATGGGTTTCTTCCTCTTAACTTTGAACAGCTGTAAGTCGGAAAGTTTTTGTCTAGACAAATTACGGGATCAAATTTGTAGTAAATTTGATTCTATAGAGGTCATGTCCCAAAAAAAATCCTTAAAAAATCTAAGTTTAGAAGATATCGGCGAAATACTGAAAAATTGAGTGGCGTTCAACGCCACATAACGGTTCTGGCGCTGCAGTGCCATATCTGATCGGCACCAAAAACAATACAGCGAATTTTGGGTATATGAGGAGTCTACTTTCAAAATCTCAGGTCGATAGGACCTAAATTGCGGCCTTCATTGTGATACAAACCCTGATCTGAAAGAGGTTCTTCAAGCTGTTAATAAGCTGAAGAACAATAAAGCCCCGGGAGTTGATGGTATAACATCGGGACTCTTCAAGTACGGTGGGCAAGAGATTGTGAGGGCCCTTCATAAGATTATCACGGATATCTGGAACCAAGAGAAACTACCAGACGACTGGTACAGGACAATCATCTGTCCCATACACAAGAAAGGGGATATCCTAGAGTGCGGCAACTATCGAGGCATATCTTTTCTATCCTGTGCCTACAAGGTCCTCTCCAACATCCTCTTCCAAAGGCTTCTCCCGTACACAGCCCGTGAAATTGGAAAATACCAGGCTGGTTTCATGAGGGGAAAAAGTACCATACACCAGATCTTCTCATTGAGGGTGATGCTGGAAAGAGCCCGAGAATACAGCATCCAAACCCACCACCTGTTCGTCGACTTCCGGGCAGCATAAATATGACAGTGTGAAAAGACAGGAGCTGTATGTAGCCATGCTGAACATGGGGGTACCCTCGAAGCTAGTTGAGCTTTTCCAACTGACTATGAAGTCAGTGCAATGCTCAGTCCGAGTTGATGGTGACCTTTCGGACGAATTTCAAACTCACCAGGGACTGCGTCAGGGAGATAGCCTGGCATGCCTGCTTTTCAATTTTGCACTGGAGGGTGCAGTGAGGGAATCGGGCATCCAGGTGGGCTGGACTATCTTCAATCGCACCGCACAAATGTTGGGGTACGCGGATGACATCGATGTTGTTGGAAGAAATTTCAACGCAATGAGCTCAGCGTTCTCCCAACTCAGAGCAAGTGCGGCGAGGATGGGACTAATAGTGTACCAGTCCAAGACAAAATATATGGTGACCAACCCTCGTGGAAAACCTCCAGACCAAATACAAGTGGATGGGTGCTCCTTTGAAAGAGTCGAGGAATTAGTTTATCTTGGATCCATGGTTACCCAAGACAACGACATGGACACCGAAGTCCAAAAGAGGATTGTTGCAGCCAACAAAAGCTACTTTGGACTGGTTCAGCATATGAAGAGTGCCACCCTGACACCAGCAAAGAAACTCCGTTTGTATAAGACGCTTATCAGGCCAGTGCTCACTTTTGTCTGAGACTTGAACACTCTCCAAAACCGAGGAAAACCAACTGAACCGATTCGAAAGGAAAATCTTGAGAAGAATTTTCGGAGCTATCTTTGATCCGGACGAGCTGGCCTGGCGTATCAGAACAAATGCAGAGATAAAGGATCTGTATAACGACAGGGACGTGGTCCATCATATTAAGATTGGCCGGCTTCGATGGGCGGGTCACCTTGCCAGAATGAGCCCCGATTCGGTTCCCAGGAGACTCCTGGAGGAGGAAATACATTCCACCCGAAGAAAGGGACGCCCTAGACTGCGCTGGGTGGATGGTGTCCAGACAGATGCGCGTACTTTGCTGGGAGTTCGTGACTGGAGAGCAGCTGCACAACGCCGAGATGACTGGCGGACTTTACTTGGTCGGCCTTGACCCCTCACGGGTTGTTGAGCCACGGAAGAAGAAGAAGAAGATTGCATTACAAACGATCTGGCCAACAAAACACAAGTGCAGATGAAGTCAACTGGGGAGACTTCCGCCCAACTACGTTCCTTGTATTTCCCTATCAGTGAGTCTGCCTCGTATTTTCTGTCACTTCTTCCCCCTTCAGCATAACTTCAATAAACGCCTTCCCCGCCTTCGTAAAATTCAGCTGTATTTTTCTCTTTCCACCTTTCTCCACAGACCACCTAACTTGAAACCTAATATCACAGCACTGTTCCAAACCGAAAACAATTATCTAAATTTTAAAACTTATCAGCTTTATCAGCAGGAAAACATGTCTAGGGACACTAACCTCGAGGCTAATCAAAGACTAACTAACTCCCACTTTGAAGTGCATGGTGAAACACAAATGATCTTAACTCACGGAAATAGCTTTAATTCTCTTAACTCCAAAAGTTTGTTATCCCCCATTTTAGCTCTTAGATGGTGAAACCCGCCCTTAAACCTTCATCTTCGAAGTGAGGTTGCAGCTTGTAGGAGACCTTTTTTAATAATTTGTACGTCAAAATCTCTCTATTCAGCTGCCGTCTATTATATTTTTCAAGCCACTTTTTGCCCTTTCTTGGTTGATGAATGTCTCCATTTTCGATGGATCGCAGCTTCGCTTAGACATCCACTAGCACTTCCTTGAGAACTTGAACGACAGCATAGATGTTTGGATGAGGGTGAGTGGTTTCGAGCAACCATCGACATGAACTTTAGCCATTACGCAGTAAAACTGACTAGGATCTATCAAGGGGCAGCGATAACAGGTTCGTTCTCAGTGCGCGTTCTAACAGTTCTCGAACTCATCAGAACTGGGACGGAAAATCCCGGGGAGTTCCGGAACTTGTGGAACTGCGTTCTGCACTGCGAACGATTTCAGAACTTGGAAGTGGAATAACCTGTGTTGTTTGTAACCTCACTCAACTCGTGTTACCTTCCAGTGCTCCCTTTTCGAATATTTGTCATTGCAGAAGATAACTATCCTTAGGATTGAGATAAAAATCCTATTATTACTGAAATTTCATTATTATTTGCTGAAAATCGATAGAAGCTCCCCAAAAAAGCTAAAATTTCCAAATCTTTTTTGAGTCGCAGATTATTATTTAGATCGAATTTTGTTGCCATAAAGTTGGTTATTACGATTTCAAAGTGTGCTAATTTCAAAACTATGTACCTAACGTAATATAGGAACTAAGATAATTTACGAGAATTTGCTCGTACGATCATGCTTCATGACTGGAACTTTTTTTTTAAATACCTTGCCTTAAGGACCGAAGTGGTGATGGTAGAGGGTGCTGGCCTGAAAACGGTGGGCTAACTCTTCCGCGAGCCCAGGGCTCATTAGAAAATGGTAAACGAACTCTTCGTCGTCAAACCTTGGCACAATTTTCTCAAAAAAATTTGAGTTTCTTGAATGTATACGAGATCCAACTATAACTTCAATCTCCTCCTCGTCGTCTACAAACCATGAAACACCATCGTCGAAATTATCACTTTCCGAACTTGACGAGCTAGTTGACATTTCGAATTATTTAGAATAGTTTGCTAACGTATAGATACTAGTTATTATCAATGAAGCTGAAATTAGGTTATTATGATCGATGAAACGAAATAAAGCGAGCGAAATAAAAGGAGAATAAAGTTGTTTAATGAATAAAGTCGATGAAGAAGAAAGTTGTTTACTCCACGAGATCCGAAAAGCGGAAAATAGTGAAATGCGCATGCGTTAACTACGTCCTTGCGTTCGAGTTCTCACAGTTCCGAAAAAAAAACGGGAACTGTCAGAACCGTTCGGAACTGGGTTCCGAAGACACTGCGAACGCAGAACTCGGCGTTCTTGGCGTTCCGGAACTGGGCGTTCTGGCACTGCGAACGACAAAACTCTACTGCGCTTGCCCAGAACCGTTCCGAACTCCCAGAACGCGCACTGAGAACGAAGCTAACATGTGAGCGGGAGTCAACGATTAACGAGGTCGATTATTGACCAGACGGTAGTGAACCGCAATCGCTTGTTTACAAGTATTGCCGCTTACTTCGGAAGTTCCGATCCTACGGGAGCAAACGTTCAAACTCCCGAAACGGTGTCAAAACAATGGTGAAGTTGATCTTACAAGAAAATATGTGGGTGGGATTCCCACTATAATTTCTACAAAAGATCTAGTCTCTCGACATTCAAAAAACGGCAATCCTGCTACCGACAGTCACCTAATCCATTAGCAGCAAACTACCAGAACACTCACGGTATCAACACTAAATTATCCATTCTTCGTTTCAAGCACCTCATTTAACCAATTATTATATTCACTGAAACATGGCTCAGTGACAGTGTTTCCACACTCTTCCCGACAGAAAGGGCCAATCATAAAAAGGGGTGTACATGGTGTTTCCAAAAGGGGTATTCTTGGTGGTACATATTTTCAGGCATATTACATAATTTCAACCTGCACATTATCATTGTTAACACAAAATTGTCAGAATAAAAATATGTTTAATTCGGTTTATACGTGAAAGACCCATAATCGTGATTCCAAAAAGGATTTAAAAAAGTGGTGGAGGAAGAGGCAACTTCAGACTCCGGCCCTGTGGGGAGCAAATCCCATTAAAACTTTCAATGCGAGTATGAAATAGCTGAACACGCCCCACACGGGTGTTTCATCTCAAAATAATGTGGGGTTTTCAGGGTTGTGTCATATGACACCATCCGTGTGGAGGATGGGATGTGAGGTATGCTAACCCGCAATGCCTATAATAATTAGTATTATTTCTCGTGCTATTCTTGAGGATTTAGTGAAATTTCGAAGCCTCAAAATGATTGTTACAACTGCTAGGCGCATAGCTGTGTGACGTAGGTATGTTTCTTACCCAATGTGATGCAATTCAGGTCTGGGACCGCATCGAGCCCTTCTGTGAATAATAGCTAACTCCAAGACATATTAAATGCAGGTTGACCTACAGCAAAGATGATACTACGAATGAACTCGTAAACCTGCAGTCTACACTGAAAAAGAAATGGAAAACTGGAAATTGCATGGAAAGGAACAAGGCCTACATGATGGAATCTCAAAACAGTGATTTGAACGCTCAAACCCCAAATTACCGTTGCACCAGTATATCTGAATATCAAATAAACATAGTACATCAGTTTTAAAAAGAAAACTACATAAATAAAAAAGAAGAACTCACCAGGAAAGCAGAATTCACAGAGAAGCCACCCTTATCACTTTTATCAGTGCCCTGAGTGACTGAAGGTCAGTATCAGAAAACGGCGACCTCTGGTGGGTAGGTAGGTTCCTACTGAGTCGTGCTGCCGAACGGCCTTCAAAACCTTTCCTATCCAACCTTTGAGTATTAATAAGTTTATTAATACTCAAAGTATCCAACACACATGGCTTTCGAAAGAGGCACTATCGTTTTATAGCCTCTGTGTCATATGACACTGCCCGTGTGAGAGAAGAGCAGACTTGTCATATGACACGTCCCGCGTTGAAAGTGTTAAGTATTTAAATAGGCATACTATTTATACTCAAAGGCATATCCAGACAGCCACAGACTGAATTTGAAAATGAATGTATTTCAAGGTGTTCTGAACTCTCTGAAACACACAAAACAGCTAAAGATGTTTCACGTCCAGTTTAAACAAACTGTCTGAATAGCTGTGCGTGATTGGGAGGATGCGATGCCAGAGAATTTAATCCAATATCGTGCAAGCCCTCGGCCCTGCTCGAGCTCTCTTAAGGGATCTTTTCGATCATTTTCGCCCCAAATTGATTCTGATGTCAACGAAAAGGAAATCAATGAAAACTTGAGAGCCAATGTTCACAGGATTACGGCGAAGATGAACCGATTACAGACGGAACACCAAACCTCACATTTGACAAGGGACAGTTCTGGTGAAGCAGATCATTAATAGATAGTCTATGTATGATCCGAAACCTTTGAAAGTTTCAAAAGTAAAAGGCACACAAATAACAGCATCATGCGACGGAAATAATGTGGCAAAAAAAGCTACGACGAAGCTATTGATTTGTCAGAATTCTCATCAGAGGACGGAAATTAGGCGGAAATACTTATTAATGATAGTTGGGAAGAGATGTAGAGCCTACTCGAGAAGAAAATTGTTGATCAGCTATTATAATGTTAAGGTTTCGATTAATAAACAGCAGTCTTGATTTAATCTTCTCAATGAAGTGTTCGTCCTTGTGTTATTGTTTTATAATGAGCTAATTAATAAACGATAGGTCTGTGATTTTATCTTGATTTGAGAGCAGGCTATTACAAATTTAGTAGAAATAATTTAATTCATACTTACTATTTTTTAAAAACTGCAACCAAGCGTAGCCAGAAACAAACGAGAAACTCCAAATTATGTGAGACAATGTGCCGGTGTAAACATATGTTCACATCATAGGAACGTGTGATTTTTAAGCGCATAAAATGGCGTCATAGATTGTTGACCTTATGTGGTTCTAGATAAGTGATTTTTGATAGGTATGAAATTAAAAGTAATTTAGTAGCCGATTTTTTGAAAACATTTCTATCACAATCACATTTCAGGAACAACAGCTTTATACCGACTGCAACCTGCAACTACCAAGCTACTAATCAGAGCTACTGATTCCGAAGTAAACAAACAGCATGGAACTAGTGATTCCAGGTCCTGAGCATGGATGAGCTCAAACAGCTTTTTCCCCCTGACTGTGGGCAACTTGACGTTGGGTACACAACATGTCCCGCTGTGCGCGCCCCTAACGAGCTGAATTGTAACTACCCCCCCTAGTCTTTTCGTACGAATAGGTTCCGTTGAATGAAATGGCGCCTCATTTTTTATTAATCTATGTCCAAGCAATTGTCGTCCATCGAAGTGTTGTTCCCACAGACCCTCTTCCTCCCATTCTTCTGGAGGGAGTGGTTGTTCCCTTTTCATCTCATGTGCGTAACCTTGGGTTGCTCATCGACAAAACTTTGTCGTGGAACAACCACATCACCTTGATCTGTTGTCGGGTTTATGGATCTCTCCATTCTCTGAAGTGCCTTGCTAAATTCACGCCTCATCATCTCAAGATTAAATTGGCCCAAACCCTTGTTCTCCCCCACCTCTTCTATGCAGCAAGCACGTTTTCATACTTACTGTCCTCCAAACTCAACAAAAGGCTTCTCGTTCCATACAGAGCATCTATTTGCTATGCTTACAAGATCAAAGCTCGCCATTCTATCAGCACGCAAGCCATTTTATGTTTACCATTAGAAAAATATAACATCCTCCGGCAACTCAAACTCATTTTCCAAATTAAACTCGGTAATGTTCCATCCTACCTGACTTCCCTATTAACACTTGCAACCTCCAACAGATCCAATGCTTTGATGATTCCTCACCATAGAACTATGATCAAATCCAAGTCAGTTGTTATTGTTGTGAAACTCTCTACCCAACTCGACCCGCTCATTGCCCACCATTGGTCGACTCTTGGGGGCAGTAAGGAGGCATTTTGTGGACAATTGATTTTTCAAATGCGCTTTTTTTAATTTCATTTTACTTATTTTCAATATTATCACTTAATTTTTTAAAATCTATTTCAATTTTAATGTAACTACTTGAACCATCCTTAAGGCCGCTACACACGTTCCTTCCCTTCCTTCCTACCTCCTACCCTCCTCAAAGAGGATGTTTCTTACAGACGCTCCTTCATTTTTCCTCCTTCCTCCTACTGCTACGCTTGTTGTCCCTCCCACCCTTTTCCTTCCTACCCACGGTCATTCAGTGTGACCCATCGCAGGGAATTTCCCTTTTTATGGGGGAAATTTCCCTTTTTGTATGGAAATCCCAGGTTCTTTGGTCGACAGCACTGGCGGTTATCAATATATTATCACTTTGCCAGTTCTGGGCGCCTTTTTTGTAACGATTTAGCCTCAGTTTTATTTTTGCTATATTTTTCCCACGATGTCTCTCGACAATTTACCCCAAACTCTCATTGCACTCGCAGTAGTAAGTACTACACTGAAACCTAGGAAAAAGGGGAAGTTGTGGTCCAAAGCTTTATATTTGCAAAGGACCACATTCAGCCACCAAAACCTCTAAGGTGTGCTGGATGCAGAGGACATACACACGGACAAAAGCTCGAGGTACCCCTCATTTCTTTTCTCCTTATTCATATAGAGTTCATGGCTTTGATCCCACAAGTGAGGTAGGTAACTGTTTAAGCATTTCAATTATTTCACTCAACACTAAATTAACGGGAAAACAAACAAACTAATTACGATCTTCAAATTATGAGACACTGGAGATTGATAACATAAGATAACAGGAGTTGGTACTATCGGCTCATTACTGAATTTAGCAATATAGAGATTTAAGTACCTTCGTAATTAGAGATGGTTATAGATGGATTTCATGGAGTGCTGATGAAGATTGTAATTCCAACAGGTACAAATGGCGGGGAAAAGTAGGAAGGAAGGAAAGCAAAAATGCCTCCACCCGCTCCTCCTTGGAGGTTAAAAGAGTGGGGGAAGCTCCTACGTAGGAAGGTAGCACGGTCTGGACCTTTGAGTATTATATTTGAGTATCTTATTAATACTCAAAGGTCTGGACCAAAGACATTGTAATAGTAAACTAGACCCACTCGTAGCGCTAGTGTCGCATTGCAAATTGAACGGTCTGTAGTCGGCCATATTGGGGGCAACATCGTTTATTTATGTGCAATGAAGATTGTATTATTATAGTTCATCTACTCATGAAATTTCTTTGATAATGCACAATGGTTAAAGTGTGTGCGGCATTTAACTGCATAAATCGCAAAACTGAAGACTGCACACTCTCATTTCACAAGTAAGTATAGATTTTCACGATTTCCTAAAGATTATTTAGGTCCGTTGTAGGCCTCTTGATGTGGTAACGCAAAACCTATTGTAGTTGATAATAATTTTCTTTTTACTAACTCATCAATATGCATGAGCTACAAAGTTTCAAATTAATCTAAATTTTGTTTTGTTTTCTCCACAGATTTCCTTTAAACAACAAATTGAGAGAATTGTATGAAATTGATTTTTGTATTGACATTGTGTTGTACTATTGTATATTGTATTGTATTGTATTGACAGAATTGTATGATATGTATGTAAAATGAAAATAATATAATAACATAGAAAGTGCCATGATGTAGTTATTCATTTACTTATTCAATTGTTCAGCTCCTCTGATCATACTCCTTGCCCCATCCAGGTGAACCCATGGTGTTTGTAAAACTGTGTCTTATGTACAAGATATTGTCTCAATATTGAAATGCAGAGCGATTGGTTACTTTGGAAGAATGGTTCTGAGATTAAAAAACCAAATATATCACGACTTCTCAACCCCCCCCCCCCCCCCCCAATTAACTCCCGCCACTGTCAGCAAATTCAAATAATAAAACTTCCAGTATGAAATTTGAAGCTCCTGACATATTTTTATAACCTAGACCGAATTTATAATCAAATTAAAAAAATGATCTCGAAAATCTGACTTGAATAGTTAAAACATCATGATTTATTACTATTACCTCCTCCAATCTTCCTCGTCCATAATGAAATTTGAAACTCCTAATATTCCTTCCAAAACTAGACAAAATTCTTAGTTGAACAAAAAAAATCACAAAAATCTGACGATATTAGTTAAAACATCATGATATTTTACTGTTACCCCCTCCATTCACCCTTTCTCATAATCGAATTTGAAATTCCTGATAGGTATAAGATCCAAAACTAGACCAAATTCATAGTTGAACAAAAAAAGAAAATCGGACGAGAATTGTGGCCTAAATAAGTTTGTAAATCGTCGTCATATTCGGTTAGATATTCCAAAGACCAGCAGCTCCCACAGTTTGTCTCTGTTGAAAATATTTCATACAATTCATTTACAAACTGTGTTGTCATCATAATAATTGACGTTTTTAATGATTTTAGACTAGTTTTCATCAAGATAATACAAAATATATTTTCTACGAACACTTACACACAAACTAACTAGCCTTACAATTGAAAAAGGGCGCGTGAAGTTGACCCCAATATGTCCGCCAATGCTCTCTTCAATTTGCATTCGGCGGCGTCTGAGATCCACGTACGGTTGTAGGGCCTTGGGTACACAACATGTCCCGCTGTGCGCGCCCCTAACGAGCTGAATTGTAACTACGTTCCCACCGTAGTCTTTTCGTACGAATAGGTTCCGTTGAACGAAATGGCGCCTCATTTTTTATTAATCTACGTCCACTGCTAAAATATAGATTAGTTGGACAAATAGATCAGAATGATTTGTGTAGTTTGGTGGTCTGGATGCGCGCAACCTCGCATCTCAAAAATACATAACATCAAGTAGTCAATCACTTAGTAAAAACGCTGCAAATTATTACATAATGGTTTATTATTTCTGAATCAGATAGCCAGTTATAGTAACCAGCATGCTCTGGGGCTTTCGCCAGTCTCTTTTCTAGTATCCACCTCTGTTCTCGCAAATGGATGATCATACAGCCACCCGAGTGGTCTCATTCAATCCACGGAGCTAATTTCTATAGGAATCAAACTAAAACCGTAGGTAGGTACACTGGATTCCAAAAGCATCTAGGACATATTCCAGTCGATTCTGTGTCCGAAATTATTTGGGTGACGACACTCCACTTACCTAGGCAGAAATATGAGTAAACAGCTATTCATCCAGAAAGTTCAAACTCCAACCTGCCCATGTAATGCAATTTTAATTTAAAACGATTTCCTTCGAACTATCTGAGAAGATTTTGGGAAGAAGAAGAACAAAGGATTTTAGATGGGCTGTGTGGTGAATTTACCACCAATATCTTCGACAAATAAAGACAATGGGCCGCCTAAAAGACAGAATCCCAAGCTCCAACACGAGAGCTCCCTAACAGACAAACGGGTAATACAGCTCCCAAGGAAAAGCAGACGACTGAGAATCACAGAGAATAATTCTCATCGTTTCGAGCTCCCTAAAAACGGAACAGAGAAGGCAACGTCCTCACAAAGGATAATCCCAGATCGAGAGGGATTATCCAAATCAAATAAAAACGATAGATCTAAGTATTATCGTTTACTATACATCCCCTGGGACAAGGGAAAAGTAACACACAAAAGTTGCCTTTAAGCTAATGACATTCAAAGCCAATCAAGGGCAAACAAAGCCAGACGCACTCTATGGAGGAGGGGTGGAAGATCACATTACACCTTCCGCCCGCCAAAGCGCAACAGATCAAATCGGAAGCTGCAGTCCATCTCGAAACGGACCATTAGGAAAGCATCAATTTCAGCCAATCAGGTGCAGCATGATCAAATCGGAAGCTGCGGCCCGATTCGAAACGAACCGTTAGGAGATCAATAGCTCCAGCCAATCAGATACAGCATCCAAGTATAAATATAGGATTCGCTGGCCCGTCGAGCTCATACCATTCTCTACACCCGGATTTGACGATTCTTCTCTCTACGACGAAGCTTTCTACACGATCTGGAAACGAGACCTTCTACCTTCTCATTCAAGACTTCTGGTAGTTCGAGCCCAATACACGCTGTATTACTCACTACCATCGTTCTTCAATCAGATTTATCACCCGGTTCAGAGAATCCTCGATTCCCTGGACGTCCGTGGGATATTTCGAGACGAGCCGCCCGGACCATTCGACTTATTCGTTTGGTTGACCGCTGGGACTCGCCAGGTGATCAATATATCCTCATCCGGATTGATCAACTGCCTAAGGGAGTTCTTTACAGAACTATCGGAGGACCCTCTGATATATATCTATATATTGGAAGCGAGTCCCCGAGCTTACGAGTGCTCTTTTCAGAGCAAATCAGAGGACCCTCCTAATAAAAGGAAACGAGTCCCTGACCCGAAAAACATCTTTCCTTCAGAAAGAAAGTAAAAAAATATCTCTAGATGGAAAGATTTCCCTCTTTCCGTGTTCTAGACGATTCAATGGAATCGGAGACAACTGACAGACAGGCAGGCGCCTCTGAACAAGTTGACAGCGGGCACGCGACCTCTCTCCGCATCCCAGGGACAACACGTGACCCTACTCGCGTGAGCTCGAGACCCAGCTCCCACGAGCCGCTCGACGCTCTCCCAACCACCTCCGCGAGAGGTGTTAATTACGCTCATCTACCTGAGACACGGCACGATCGAGCAGTGGATATGACACACACTCCCATATCTTATACGGATATACACAGTCCCGTCAAACACATCCAAACCCCTTCAGAGGGAAACCACGGAGATTTCACAACTAAAGCAGAAATCTCTACACAGCTATCTGCCGGATACGCGACCGATGCGAGTGCTTTTTACACTCCTACCATGCACCCTTCGCATGAACACAAAGGTACTTTTCAGTACTCCAAAAATACTACCTCGTATTATGAAAAGAATACTCAGAACCTGAGTATGAATATTCCAGAAGGGATAGGCTGCCTTTAGGCCCGCACAGCGAGTTTCAAACTGCGACAAACTTGTTACAGGATTCACCTATATCCTACCCAACAAAATATAATAATACTCGAGACAACAACGGTACTTTCTCGTACCTTAAGCCCGAATACTTCCAAGAGTCAAGCCCGCATAACCATTATAATGGTGCGGCTCAAAATATTCCGCTAGGCATTCTGACTCCTAGTCAAACGTACAGAAATCCACTACAGCTTTGATCCCACAAGTGAGGTAGGTAACTGTCTAAGCATTTCAATTATTTCACTCAACACTGCTTTTTCGGACATTTCAATAAATTAACGGGGAAACAAACAAACTAATGACAAACTTCAAGACACATTTCGAGACACTGGAGATTGATAACATGAGATAACAGGAGTTGGTACAAATGGCGGGGAAAAGTAGGAAGGAAGGAAAGCAAAAATGCCTCCACACGCTGTTCCGTGGAGGTTAAAAGAGTGGGGGGAAGCTACTACGTAGGAAGGTAGCACGGTCTGGACCACGGTTACTTTACTAGACGGTACCTGTCAACGCCGCGAGCTCCTGGCCTATGACGTAGGTGGTCCCTTTACCATTGCGGGAGCCTCTCGAATACGCACGGAATCAGTGCAAAACAAACGTTTTAAGTACCGTAAAACGGGGTTTCTAGGGTCAGTAGGGCTATTAGGGTCAAAACTTCGTTCCCACCGTTTCCAGGTTCTGGAGGGTACCGTATTGCTTCTAAATCTATGAGAAAAATCATGGAGCTGAAGGACACACCAAAACTTTGTCTGTTGGAAGCACTGTCTTCGTCGTTTTGAGTGGGACCTTTGAACATCCTTTGCAGTTGTTTGTTTTGTTTTGATCGACATATGCAGCGTTTTTTTAAATACAGTATTTCATTTTATAGATTTATTTTTTCAAGAGGACGCTTGTTTTCAGTGGTATCCAGGCAATAAGGGTCACCATGCCTCGCATCTATTATCTGTCGCGAAATAAACCTCGAACGAAAATCCAACTTCACAACTTCCCCCAACCATATATCGTCTATGACAAAAATACGAAAAAGGAGAAGAAAAAAACGTTCTTCTGTCAGATTGTAGGCATCCAGAAAAAAAAGAAGCCTCTCCGTTGCTCCTTTCTAAAGAACTATAAAGGTGTCATTGACTAATATTTATTTCAACTGTTCGTGATATTGATTCTATTGGGTTCGAATAGATGGAGAGATTGCTAACCCCTATCTCTAATGTAAGGGGAACCTTCATGTTCCATGGCTAAGTTTGCCACAACTGTTTTATTTTTGTTCTTAGTTTGGTGATTTGTGTTCAAGTTCTTTTTAGTTTAAATTAATAATTTGGGGTCTTAGTGAAGAAGTATTTTTGATTGTTGATTCAATTCCAAATTTATTAATGATATTTTACGACACAGAGACATTTGCTTTACTGCTTTATTATTTTCCAAGTCAATGGAATGTAATGTGATTGAAAAAATGTTTATTTTAATGGAAATAACATTTTCTTTCGATTTTGGCACGTTTTGGTTTTTTAAAACTTGAATTCGTGACCCTTGTATCCCAGGGAGTGCGTAAAAGAGAGATTTTTGCTGAAAAAAGCACGTGACCCTAATCACCCCACTTTCGTGTTTATAAGGGTCAGACCAGTAAAAAAAATATATAAGCTCCTACAAGGGTTAAAACAATTATTTTAATAAAGCATTGCTTTCTTCAGGCCAAGACTAATAACACAAAAAATTTAAAAATTGCAGAAAAAAATCACCCTGGCTAGAAGGGGCTTCCAAAGTTGTAAATTGACCCTTATTACCCCATTTTACGGTAACTCTACTGATGATTTCATCAACTATTCTTCGATAGATTGTTATTGAAAGCTATTCTCTGTATTATACATAGTTTAAAATTTGGTTTTTTAGAAATTAGATTGAGAAAAAAACAGAAAGATCATCTTTTCCTCATTTATCTACAGAGAAAAGAACAGATATATGTTACTTTGAGGCAAACGAGTTTGCAAGGTGGGTATCTAGGATAAAAAAGGGAATATTCAAGAATAATGAATGAAATAAAAATATTTAATTACAGATAGGTAATACATTAATTCTACGTAAGTCATTTACTTTGATTATTTTCAAAAAATTAGAAGTAAAATATAACAATTCCTTGGTAAACTTTGATTGTAGGTAATAATAATAACAACACAAAAATACAAATTTATCCAACTAGTTTCTTCATTTTCTTGAATTTTTTTTTTGTCTTCACTGGCACTCCGTTTTCTTGATTTCAAAAGTTTTTCTTCCTTTCGTAACTTATTTATATTCTTCATTCTGATAAATGTTCGAGTCCTAACAAAGCATGAAACTACGAAATCATCAATCTCGGGATTCTTATGTTTTACGACTTCAATTAGACGAGAAAAAACTCCTGCGTTTTGACAAATAAAATTCCCGTAAAATTTTTGAAATTCGTCTTCGATTTCCCGTACACAGTTCATGAATTTTTTGGATTTTCATGGATTTTCAACAAGCTCTAAATCGGTCTCCGTTTCGGAACTCAGAACATGCACGCTTACACGCCACAATCCACTTAGATCTCGTCTCCTTATCCTTCGGAAACCGGTGAAAATGGAGTCCAGAATTTTTCTCACCCTCTTTGTTCGAACAAATCGCTATGGCACAGCAAACCATTTTTAAAAACCACTCACCTACAAAATTAGAAACGCGAATGAGGGTATAAGCGCAATGCACAGGGCGAGTGAAAGGTGGCAGAGGGGACCAGTGACGTACCGTCAGATTGACAGGTACCGTCTAGTAAACTAACCGTGGTCTGGACCTTCCTTTCTTCCTACGTAGGAGCTTCCTACTTTCCTCCCTCCTTCATCGCTACACACGTTCCTTCACTACCTCCTTCCTGGGCGTGGCTCCTTTTTGAGGAGGTAGGAAAGGAACGTGTGTAGCGGCCTTTAGGTATATAATTATTTTATTTCTTCCTACATTTTTTCAAAATATTTTCACATTTTTTGTCTGATTTTCATTATATCTATTCAATCCCTTGTCGTGCTTTATAACAGTTGTATGCAAAAATCGTTGTAATGTTGTATGCTGTATATAGACCACTTTTGGTCTTCAGCATAATAAATGGTTTTATTATTATTATTAAATTATTATTATAAAAGAGTTTATTTCTATCTCTAGTTGACGCTAGTTCAAATTCAGATCGGCAGGGGCGCGCACAGCGGGACATGTTGAGTACCTACTGTCTGGTCTTCCCCTCCTAGGTTCATGGAGGGGTCAAAAAGAAGAAAGAAACATGACTACGGCTACATAGATCACATGGTCAGACTGAAAAAGAGAAGAAGAAGAACAACAAAACGCAAAACCCGATAATCGCTGATCGCTCTGATTTTCCCTTCCTGTTGATCTCGTTTTTTAAAGTTCAACGTCAATAGATATTTTAAACAAAACTTTGACAAGAAATCCGCACTGAAGCTCATTGGGATAATAAGTGATTCCGTTAGGTTTCTCTCAGTGATCAAGTTACAACCCAGTGTTTCGCGAGTCAAGTGTTACCCGGTTCCGTGTTTGGGGTGACGTTATGTCCGTTATAGGGAAAGTAAGTTGATCTACTAACGCAAACTAGTAAAATTTAGTAACGTCAACTAATCTTGTGATGGGGGAACCTGCATGGAACGGCAATGCTTTCTTTCCTCTCCCGTTTCCCGTTATTTGAAGTAACAAAAAAACCATTCAGGCCATGTCCAAAATGTTACGTAATTTCCGAGTCGAGGAAACTTGGAAAACGATACAAATTTTACTCATCACTCATTATTTAGATACCTAGTTTATTTGCGTATTATACAGACTGCTTATTCTTTTTATTTCAAGCAAGTTTCACTCTGCTGTCAAGGTGGACTCCGTTTCTTAGCTTTGTCATGTTGTCATTGCCCATTGATATCTAGAAGTGATAAGGCAAGACGGACGGGGTTGGGTTTTGATTGGCATGAAATGAAAGTTTTGAGGTGTAGAAATTCAATTAGAACTATGATTGGCATCCTTACCGGACATTAAGATTTCCGTAGGATGCTAAATATTGACATTTTATGTCTTTGCTATGGCACATGAACTAAAAAAACGTCACGGAAAATTGCTCACGAAAATATTTTGATGATTTCCGCTTACAACCGAGTCGTTGCTAGGGAAATGGTACTTCGTCGTTTTTCATCCCACAAAATTCGTTGACCATTCGTTCGAAAGCTCTCGATTTATCCAACCATATTATGTTAACTAATGCGAAGTGCGTGGCCAACTAGCTGAGTTATGAGCAAGGTTATTTGAATAATTGTGTACACTCAGGTGATCATTCTCAATAATTGATATTGTGAACATGATTGCCACCGCTTGTTAATTTCTGATGATTTCATTGAGCTGGTGTTTCGATGATTTGATTCATAGCAGGTGATCCAAATGTTGCGAGAACGGTTTGATTTGTGAAGCGGTGGTTAAATCATTTTAATAGGTAATTTCTATGCTTTACACTCTAGGAAGCTGTAATTTCGTATGTAGTCTCTTTAGCACATTTACGTGACGATGCCCAAGGTCCGGATCAGCTGAGTGGCTCTTAGAGCTTGCATACGAGTCTGCAACACATACTTGTCTTCAACTAAAGACATAAAATGTCCCAATGTGTTGCAGACTCTTATGCAAGCGTTTTATAGATAACATCTCACCTATGTGCCCTAGCGGACTCGAGGAGGATTCCGCAGAGCACTTTCTTTGCAGATGCGACCGGTACTGGAGATCCAGAACGGAGGCATTTGGGCATCATATAATTGAACGTGCTTCTGTAGCGAATCAAGGGATTGAGCTTAAATAAAACTGAACCAACTACAATATAAATTATAATAATTCTGACCAGACTCAGTTGGAGATGGGGGTATTCGAAATGAAGGAATTCAAAGCCAAATCTTCGGGATATTCAAACACTTTAATGCCGAAAGAACGTAGATAATTATGAATAATTAATATCTATGTATATTATGATGAATAATTAATATCTATGTATATAATGATGAATAATTTTCTACACATAGAAAATTGTAGAATAAGGGCGAAATCCATAGTCGCTCCTCAACGCTGAGACCGGCCTCAAGGTGGGTTGTTGAGGAGAATTTCACCCCATCGGTATTCATAGTCGCAAATGTAAGGCCGGCCTCCACAGTTGAGCTGAGGCCAGCCTTGAGGTGGGTTCATGTCTCCTTAACCTATTCAGAGTCGTTACATTCCGAGGCCGGCCTCCAAGCCTCCTCGAAAACCCCGATTCATAGACGATTTTTGAAGGTGAGATAAGAAATTTCTCTTGTAAATATGTGTTATTTAGTGAATTTTACTTTAGCAGAGTTAGTTATTTTTATAAGTGAAATTAGCACAACTATCTTTGATAGATTTTAGAGGCGAAGTGATTTTATTTGTTGACAACACAACATAATAATCAACATGTGAATATAACACATTTAACTAAATAAATTTATATTGGAGTGTCAGTTTGTATAAACAACACGTCCCCTCAAACTGGCAACTCCAAGTTCACTTGTGAAAACATGATGTTTTGCTCCAGGCAACCCTTTTGTCAACACATCAGCAATCATAGATTCCGTTGGTAGGTATTGAATGTCAATAGTATTTTCTTCAACGCATTGCCTCAGGAAATGATGTCGGATGTCTATATGTTTTGTTCTCGAGTGCTGAGTTGGGTTCTTGGCAAGACAGTGAGCTCCTTGATTGTCATTGTAAATAGTTACAGATGACTGAAGTTTTCCGTAGTTTAGCTCAGAGAGAAATGTTTTTAAGAAAATTGCTTCTTTCGCAGATTCAGCTAGAGCCATGTACTCTGCTTCTACAGTCGACAATGCTACGGTTTTTTGTTTTTTGCTTTCCCAAGTGACTGCTGCTCCTCCCAAGAGAAATGCGAATCCAGTGTAAGATCGCCGATCATCTGGACACGCACCCCAGTCAGCATCAGCGTAACCAATGAGTCCTTTGCCAGTCTTATGAAATTTAATCGCGTAATCAGACGTGCCTTTGAGATAACGTAGGATTCTTTTTGCCGCTGCCCAATGGTCATTAGTGTACGCATTGTTGAATTGACTCAACATATTCACTGCGAATGCTATATCAGGTCGTGTGCAAACGGAAAGGTAAAGTAAGGAGCCTATGAGTTGCTGATATGGCAGTTTCTTCATCTCTTTTTCAGAAGGAATCATATCCGGTTTTTTCAGTTTCATCCCAGGTTCCAGTGGTGTCGCTACAGGTTTTGCATCCTCCAAGCCGAACCTTTTCAGAAGTTCAGCTGTATACTTCTTCTGGCTCATCGAGATCGTCCCCTCGTCGATGTCTTGATGGAACTCTATTCCCAGGCCGTAGTGAATGTTACCTAGGTCTTTCATTTTAAATGATTTTTTCAGTTCTCTTTTTACTTCATTTATCCATTTGATGCTACTTGATGATATCCATAGATCGTCATCATAAAATGCAACAAAGATAACGTCGTCTCCCCGCTTTGCATGGAAAAAACATGGATCCGAATTTGATGGTACCAAGAATTTTCGTAGACATTGGTCCAACTTTTTGTACCATTGCCTCGGAGCCTGCTTGAGTCCGTACAAAGCCTTTTTTAAACGACATAATCGTTTCCCTTCTTCATAGTTTTTCAGTAACTTCTCACTTTTTTGTTTCAGATTTGTATCTCCTCTTTTTATTATCTTGGTCAATGCTTCTTCAAACATGTCAGGTAATTCCATGTGAATGGTCTCTTCCAGGTCTCCATTCAGAAAGGCTGTAACGACATCCATTTGATGAACTTCCAATCTAAGTTCAACAGACAATGCCATGAGCAATCTTACTGAGCCCATTCTGACCACAGGGGCATAAGTTTCTCTGAAATCAACTCCATACCGTTGATTGAAACCCTTAGCCACCAAACGGGCTTTTCGCCTTTCTAGAGAACCATCCGCTTTCAATTTTTCTTTAAGAATGAATCTGCTCCCAATCTTGTTAATGTTGTTTGTTTGTTCTACTAATTCGAATGTATCGTTTTCTATTATTGAGCTATATTCTGATATTATTGCTTCTTTCCATTCACGTGCTTCTGGGCTGTTCATTGCGTCTTTCATGGATATGTCAGCAATGTTAGCTATTTCTTCAAACGTGAAAGAGTTTTCAACTACTCCCTCACCCACCAAAATACAGTTCTGCGGTTGAACTGGCCTATAAAGTTTCCGTGGCCTGCCAGGATTTCCAGACCGAATGATCCGAGGCCTTCCCCTCCCTCGGCTGGAAACTACTGGCTGCTCATCGTTGGTAGTGGAAGTTATCGGGTCAGGTTCTTCATCAGCTGTGTCATATTCATCAGCGTCTTCTAAATTTTGTTGTTGATTATCTCCTTCTTGTCCGTTTCTTGAATTTGTCTTCTTCAGTGGTATTGTAATTGATTTTCTCTCAGTTGCTTCTTTCTTCAATATCGTTTCGAATTCTTCATATTGATTTTCTTTCTGAAATTCATCCAGGAACCTTACATCTCTTGTCTCAGTTATTCTTCTTTCTTCTTCCAAAAATATTCTGTACGCTTTACATCTTTCCGAATAACCAAGAAAAGTACACGATTTCCCTCGTGGCTGAAATTTTCCTTTGGTTGGTGATTTATCAAGAGCAACGCCCTTGCAACCAAATGTTCTAAAATGGGTTAGAATAGGAGGTTTACCTGTCCACATTTCAAATGGTGTTTTCCCATCCAAACTTCTTGAAGGACACCTGTTCCGAACGTGATTTGCAGTAAAAATGGCTTCTGCCCAGAATGATGGTGGCAGTCCTGACTGGATCAGCATACATCTCGCAGTTTCAACAAGTGATCGGTTTTTTCGTTCTGCTATACCGTTTTGTTCTGGAGTGTGTGTCACAGTCAATCTTCTGCCTATTCCTGCTTTATCTAAAAATTCATCAAACGCTTTATTTCTATATTCGCTTCCATTATCTGATTGTAAAAATTTTATACGACCCCCTTTTTGATTTTCAACTAAATTTTTATATTTTATAAATTCATTTAGAACGTCACTTTTGTTTTTCACAAATCTTACTTCACACCAACGTGTGTGGTCATCAATAAATGTTAAAAAATAATTTGAACCTTTCTTGGATGATGTTCGCATAGGTCCACAAATGTCTGTATGAATGATTTCCAGAATTTTAGAAGTTCTAAAAGATTTTGTTGGAAATGGCTTCTGTGCCATTTTCCCCGTGGCACATACTTTGCAGGTAGATAGTTGTCCACTAAATTCAACTCCTAGTGCCCTACGGTGATTTACGATTTCTCTCATACTTCCTTCATTCAGGTGACCTAAACGTTGATGCCATTCTTCGATATTATTAATGTTTCTTTTTTGTGAAATTACACGGCAATTCTCGATACCTCGTTCTTCAACATAATATAAATTATTTTTACGTTTTGCGGTCAGTATTATTCTGCCTTCATCATTTTGAACTACAGCTTCGTTTTTCGTAAATACTACGGCATGCCCTTTATCAGTTATTTTACTCACTGACATGAGGTTTGTACGTAAGTCAGGTACATGTAGTGTATTATTTAGTGTCATAATTTTTACGTTTTCATCTCTAGTTATAGCTATTTTAACTGTACCTTTACCTTGAATTTTTGTCGATTCATTATTTGCGAGGTTTACTTTTCCATCAGAAATGGGTTCTCGAGACGTGAACGCTTCATCCTCGTTGCACATGTGGGAGCTGCATCCACTGTCCAAGCACCATACTCTGGAGTTGGTTTTCAAAGCGAATTCTTCAGTGAATAAGCTGTTGTCCCTTTCTTCTACTTTTCTTGCCTTTGGTCTGTAATAGCAGGAAGATGGTTTATGACCTCGCCTACTACAGTACGGGCAATTTCGGTTATCGATTTGCGGCCTATAAGCAGTCCATTCCCTATTCTGATAGTTTTGTTTTTCGTGGTTTTGTCGTTTTTCTGTATGTAATCTATTTTGATAGTTTTCTTCACCTTTAGAAGAATGTAGTCTATAATTATTATTACCCCTCGCTGTCATTGCCTCTAAATTCCAACTATTATCTATTCTAGCATCCCCTTGTTCCATTATTTTTATTTTCAATATTTCAGGATCTGGCAGTTCATCTCGCGATTCAATGGCACATCTGAAGTTGTTATAACTATCTGGGAGGCTATAAAGAAGTATTACAGATAACATATCAGGGTGTATTGTAACTTCCATCATTTTTAATTTATCTACTGCGTCAAAAAACTTTGCAAGATGATCCCTAACGTTGCCATCCTCTTTCATTCGATATAAAATTAATTGTTTTAATAAGGTGGCTTTTCTAGCAGGACCTTTGGATTGGTAAATACTTTCTAATTTCAACCATAATTCTCTAGATGTTATACAATCTTTTACTTGTTTAATCTCCGAAGGTGATATTGCTAAAATGATGTCCGCTCGTGCCTTCAAGTCGGTGTCATCCCATTCTTCTGCTGCTTTGATGGTGTCTTGATTTCCTTCAGTGACGACTGGACGTTTTTTTCTTCCATTGACATATCCGAGCACATCATTCTTGACAAGCAGGGCTTCCATTTGGACTTTCCAAGTGTCAAAGTTGTCTTTATTTAGCGTTTCAATTTTCACGCTCATGGTTGGTACTTGATTTATATTTGTACCTATTTATTTTTTACTACTTTTCAGTGGAAGCTCGCTAGGAGCATAACCTCTTGTAAATATGTGTTATTTAGTGAATTTTACTTTAGCAGAGTTAGTTATTTTTATAAGTGAAATTAGCACAACTATCTTTGATAGATTTTAGAGGCGAAGTGATTTTATTTGTTGACAACACAACATAATAATCAACATGTGAATATAACACATTTAACTAAATAAATTTATATTGGAGTGTCAGTTTGTATAAACAACAATTTCTCGACTCCAGAGGGGTTGAAACCCACCTCCAGCCAAGGAAGGTACAAACCTCCCTCGAAACGTTATTTTTTGCTGTTTCTTGTACGTAATTAGTTTGTTTGAGTTATTATTTGTTTGAGATTTATTAGTTTTTAATTAGTTCACGATGGAGAGTTTGTTTATTTTTGAGTGGGACGATTTGGACGACCGACTCGATGATGAAAATGTTGAACTTGTCACGGTTCCCAGAAGTCAACAATTTACTTACCATAGAGAAATTCCCGGTGCAACTAAATTGATGAGTGATTTCGTCCCAACACTTCTTTTTCTGTACTAAACTTACTGCAACACTTTTCTTACTCTCAACAACGTCTTTGTTGAGAAGTACTAGTGACTTAAAATAATTCTTCTCCTCCGGAGATAATGAAGTTCTCTTTTGGCTCATTTTAAGCAAATACAAATAAACCACACAACAACAAAAAAAAAAAAAAAAAATAATAATAATAAATCAAGACACTTCTCACTCCTGATGTGATATTTAGTGAGATAGTATGAGATATTTAGGTTTTGGACACCCTGTATGATCTTAGCCTATCATTGAAGGAATTCCAATCTTCGGATTTTTTCATCCGATGGAAATGAAATAACTGCCCCCCACCAATTTCAAATTTCAGCTATCAACCTAGTCGGCAAGTCCCTAAACATTTATTTCTCAGTTAATCATTTTGTGTAGTTTCATTAGGTTAGTATACTTATGGTATGCTAGTTAATATTTCTGATAACTAAAATTGTAAAGTAAAAGATCACTTTATGTTACAAACAATTTAATTTTTCAAATTTTTCGCTTACATATGAGTAAATTTGGTACAAAACAATCGGGAATAAAACACAAACGGTGGGTACAGCTTTTGTACAAGTACGCAACCACGAGGGACACAACAAAAAATTATTAATAATAAAAATAAAACAGTAGGCAGGTAGATAGGTACAAGGCGAAAAAGTTAAACGAAAAACGTGTGTCAACTTTTCGATAAAATAACACAACTCACAAATGTTGTCTCATTTTTCTGGCCTCACCAAGGTTGCGTCGAACAAATACCATGGAATTCCAAGCATGGAGTCACCAAGTATCGTGATTTACTAAGCATGGAATGCCCAAAATAGTTGGAAGAACCTCATTTTGCTCGCTCTAGACTCCAACCCTCCTCCAAGCCACCTTGAGAAAAATTACAGCTAAGGCCGGCCTCGACGCTTGCACCTTTTGACTATGGATACCAGTTCACCTCCTCAAGCCAGATGTGACCTTGGCCTGAGTCAAGAAATTTCTTATCTCATGGTGCGACTATGGATTCCGCCCTAAGAGTCTTATTTATGAAGAAATGGTTCAAAATAATTCGCTTGCGCAGTCCTTCCAATACGAATTTCGGGTTAAACGAACCCTCGTTCAATTTTGAATAAAAATATAGAAATCTCCAGTTCAGTAAATTAATCAAAATTCTTATTATCTGGTTACCTATATATTCTCTAATTTTTATTCGGGTTTATTAATTTCCTTAAAACCTTAATATTATTTAAGAAAAAAACCTAGAATTTCCCTGGGTGGCCACCCTCACACTTCATTAGAAAATAATATAATCTATACCTAATCGAATCTATGGTAACTACACCACGTAAAGGAATCGAAAGTTTAAAATTAAATTTTGTAAAGGGATATCGAGGTTCTCGGCAATTTGCAATATATAAATCAAAATCTATTAGGTCGGAACGTAAAAGTTGGAATTTCTGCACCTGAATATCTTGCGATGTGAGCGCTGCGAAGAAATCCAAATTTCCACCCAAAACTTGCTGCCTCCAAGTGGTGCACTTTGATAGGCTTTGCAATGGGATTTGAGGTGTCTGGATTTCGTGAAAGATGGACGAGTTTCCTCAGTAGACGAAGTCGCCTGAAGATGTCGTCACAGCAGAGAAATGATGATCCTGATGCTGCCGACGAGTTAGCGAGTCAAGACGGACTCACGAAACGTTGAATTAGAAGCTTTGCTTTCCAGGGCGATCCTCCAGAAGTAGTACTATTCAGCTACTATAAGAGATGAGGCAAGATAAGCTCCACAAGGAAATTGCAAAACGCAGCATGGATTCCAACAATCCGCACAACGGGGCGACAGGAAACGATCTGACGAGAGGTGAGGAGCTGATTTCCGAAGTATCAAGAAGCGAAAGGGTGAAGGGCATCTCTGCCGAGTTAGCGATTCTTCGTGTTTGCCAACACAAGGGGATTAAGATAGGCGCGAATACTCTGATGATAACGGCGCTCCGGGGTCAGGGTCTTATATTTGAGATGAGAAGGGTTACACTTCCTCTCAGAGATATTGAGTGGAAAAGAATAAAAAAATTTGCTGATTTAAGCAAAAGGCTTGCTTGTGACGAATCCAACTCGAGGTAACCGGCGGAATCCTCTTTTAAATTATAGGGGCCTCTTTTTGAGGGAGAATATAATCCTTTCATGGTGCCTGAAACTCTTTTCCAATGGTAACCCCGAGCAGTGAGTGAGGGTTTTGATTTTATCCCAACTTAGCGGATCTCCTAACAATCCTTTTATTTAACTAGATTAGTAGGTCGTATAGAGGAGTAGGTAGTAGGTACGTAGTTTGGTAAAGTACACTAGCCCGTCCAGATCCAAACTATACACACCACCTAAGGACTGGAGCTAGGGATGAAACTTTGAAGGCTGAGGTAAAACGAAAAACTAGGCGAGTCGCCAAAAACAATTGTTAGGACGTCCCTCTGAAGGTATTTCTGTTAGGCAAGGCTTTGTTAATAAGAGGGACGCCTATTGGAATTGATCCGGGGCGGGGAGGGGGGGAGGGCCCTGAGCATGAGGAAAAAAACTACATAGGTACAAATCCGTATGTTAGGCGAAAAATGTGTACTTTTGGTTTATTATTTCTAATAATAAGCCTATGTGATCGTGTAGCAAAAAATTTGTATAACCCCCCCTCAAACTTTGTCACTTTACGTTTCAAGGTGCGTAGAATCCAAATTTGAAATCCATTTTGGGGTCTAGTTGGTCCTAACGTTTAACCATCCCAATCGCTTTACTCGCATAGATGCTATGGGCAAAACGGGCGAAAAAGTGTATTTTTCAAGGCTTTGAGTTTAGATGTGTTAGACGCACGCTTGGCAGGGGGTCACGGTGGTTGGTGAGCGGGGGGTGGAGTGAGAGGAGGCGCCGCGGCACCTTGTGGTGGCTGGAGTGACCAGGGGCGTAGCAGGGGGGTGTAGGAGAATGGATATTTATTACTTTTACGTGTTATACCCATATAATACACCGCGGCACCATGAGGTGGGTACAGCGTTCCTTCGAGGCATGAATATATGTTTTTTTCTAGGTCATATTTGTGTGTTAATACCAATGCTTTTCCTACGCATATTTAATAACATATCCTCTCGACTTTTTGTACTTACTTAGATAATGATATTATTAAGGCAATAACTATTTGAATAGATAGGAGCTCAAATCGCGAAATATAAACATGCGTATATAATTTTAGAAGTATAGGTTGTGGCAACTCAAAATAGGACACGCCGAGGAGTCTGGACATATCGCAAGCCAACTAAAACTACTATCAAACTCAATTGAAAAAAATAATTAACTTTTGTGAAATAATTTGCAGCGTTTTTAAATTCAGCTTATTCAGCTCCAATTTTTTTACCGTAGCTCAATTTAAAAAAAAATCTGGAACCCAAAACATACTTTTATGAAAGTTTGTTTGTTTTAGCTGATTTAACATACATATATCTATATCAAATGTATGCAGAATTTCTGATCCTAAAGACAAAATATTGTCAAGATACAAATCTATCAGTTTTTAAAAGAAGACATCCTAATTTGGACGACTTTGGTCGTAGCGTCTGTCTTGTATTACTTTATTCCGTTGTTATCTAGGAAGATGATACTTTTTTGGGTTATGAACTATAGTTCGTACTCACGTGGAGAGTACAACTTACATAAAACGCGTAAGTTTCCTTGAGAGGAAACCACGGAAAGTTTCTACTTCTTGCGACTATCAGTGGATCCTCGCGTGTAGTTTTTTAAAGCCCTGATAGGGCTCAAGGGTCCAAACGTATTCCATTATGTTGTGTATCCATGTCATATAAATCTTGTTTGCAAATCAGTTACTCTGATCCAACATATGCTTAGGTTGTTGAAATGCCTGTTTGTAGATCTAGAGTTTCATAACTGAAAGTTTTAAATGTTTTATTTTGACATTCTTTTTCTTTTTTCAGCCATTGCTGTACTCATACTGGAGGAGCTCGTGTTCATGGAGAGTTCGCATTGGTAAGTTGCTAGGTTTTGTTATTTGACTGTGAAGCTGGTTTCAGATGGAGCGGAACGAGCGCGGAAAGACTAAAGGACGGAACGCAATCTGATTGGCTGTTAGGACAACAGTTGAGGATGGTGGCTGCCATGTTGTCGGAATGGGCGGACAGCGGTAGAAATTTGTATACCGTTTCCGCGTTCCATCGAGCTCTGCGCAAACTCATTGGACAGGAATGTTGATAACCCCCAGTTGAGGTTTCAGATCAGAGAAGCTTTCAGTAGTAAGGTTATGATTCCGTTCACCAAGGTGACCGCTTCATGCAAACAATCTTTCCGACTCCGCCGCCCATCCACTGGTTTTTTCCGTCCTTCTGCTTTCTGCTCGTTCCGCTCCATGTGAAACCAGCGTAAGGGTCGAGGCAAAGTATTGCAATTGGCCTAATATGCAGTAGTCTGGAACTCTTCCAGGCTGTGGGTCTTTATGTAATCGGAACTAATCTCTATATGTTCCCTAAACATGTATTTATTTCTGTTGGGGTGAATGGATTTACGTCTGGGGGTTCAATGGTTAGGGGTGATCATCTATTCCTAGTTTCCTTCTATCCTTTGTCTTGGTTATACATCCCTGTTTTGCAACACAGGCAAATTATAGATGGCTAAATGGCATTCTCTGGCAGTTATAGAGGAGACTATAACTATAAAGAGGCACTCTCTGTCTATGGGTCCCCCAACCCTCATCAAAAGTGTCCCTCTCATTATAGACCTACCCGCCTAATGCCAGTTAGCCAATTATAATGCTTTCTCAATAACAAGTAATGGTAATTGGAAAAAAACCATTATCTTTACATGTAATTGGAATAAGTATTGCTTCAAACCATTCCCATTACAGGAATGGCAATGGTAATTGCAATTACTTTGGAGGTAATTGCCAACTTGAAACCCCACTCTTGGCTTGAAGGCATACCTAATCATACTCACTGAACTAATTCTATTGCATTAAAGAGAAGTGATTGAAAAAATAATCATTACTCAAAGAAATCATTAGGTACCTTACAACTCTGGTGTGTCATTCCAGACAACAACTCTTCTTAGAATTGAGAAAAATTCCGTTCTTGCGCCATAAAATGAAGCTTTCTAAATGGAAGGAGGAGTTCGGAGGCAAGCACTTTTTGAGCTCAATTAATGACTCAAATTTCAAAAAATGTGCTCAAAAAATCAGTAAAATGGCTAAAAACTGCTTAAAGCCGTTACGTTGATATTTTTAGCAGAGTATTAGTCGAAAGAAGTTTATTAACAATGAACTAGAGCATCTGAAGTTTATGCAAAAAATTATGCTGAAAAATGAACTTGATTTTCATTAATATTTGCAGAAAAATCTCGAAGACTGCAAAAAAACTAAAATGCTTTTTTGATTTGCAGAATATTATTTAGAACCAGTCCCCCCCCAATAAAACTGGTAGGTCACAATTTCTTGACACTCAAATTGCTCAAATTTCAGAACAATGTTACATAATTTAATAATTTACGAAAATTCGCTCATACGATCATGCTGCGGGATTGGAACTTTTCTATGTTATAGAGAAGTGTTGTATGACTGTAACACTGTTCTGTGTGATTTCTTGTCACCCACAACTCTTGAGTTGAGCCTGATTTTGATGAAATTTCCAAGAATTGTGCTGGTTTGCTCTTAGATGGTTTCTCGTTGATTTTATTGCAATCGGATCAATAGTAGCCTGCATACTTATGTAAATGTGAATTTCTTATACATTCAATTTCTCATGGTCTATCGAGATGATTTTGTTCAAACTCTAGGGATAGTTGTGTTACATTTTTCATTATGGTGCCTCTATGAATTTTATCACAACTGGTTGAGTAATAGCTATTGTGCATGTGCAAAACTAAACATAATTGGCACAAATGAAACTCTGATACTAATATTTGGATGAATGATAGAATGTGCGTCAAATTGAATTATTCAATATCAATTAATCAATTGTAAAAGTCAGACTCCTCTTTGTAATCGTATTTCACTTGATTTTGGTTTATTATTTCCAATAATAAGCCTATGTGATCGTATAGCAAAAAATTTTATAACCCCCCCTCAAACTTTGTCACTTTACGTTTCAAGGTGCGTAGAATCCAAATTTGAAATGTCCGTCCGGGCCATAAAAGGCCTTAGAATTTACTTAAAAAATCTGTTCTTTCGCACATAGACTCCACTTGGGGTCTAGTTGGTCCTAACTTCTCGCCAGCTCGATCGCTCCACTCTCATGGGTGCTATGAGCCAAAAATAGGTGAAAAAGTGTCTTTTTTTTGTATATTTCAAGTTGTATAGAAATTGGAGATTTATGAGTGAAAAGAAAATGTTAGCTATTAATTTTATGGAAAAAAAAGTATTCTAAATGATACTCTTCTATTCAAAAAGAGATTTTGGATTTTAGGCTATTTTTTGCTATTTTATAGATTTTTTAAAACAAAATTTAATGAAGTTCAAGTTTTTAGCATAATTTCGTATATAAATTTTTGAATGTTCTATTTCATAGTTGATAAACTTTATTTGACCAATCTTATGCTAAAAAATATCAATTTAACAATTCTTAGCCATTTTCAGTGATTTTGTCAGCACATTTTTTGAAATTTGACCAATTAGATGATATCAATATACAGTATAGGTAACACTTTTATGTGTTGCAAAGATGACTTGGTAATAAATTGTTTTGTTTATCAACTATATTAAAAAGCGTCAAATTGTGAGATTCCGCTGCTGTAATGGATTGAACCCACTTGTGAGGTCCGAAGCTCCGAGTTCCGATACTAAATATACTATAAGTGGCAGTTTAATAATTATGGACCAGAGATCTACGTAGAAGGGCTGTCTAAATAATACATAAATAATACATACCTTTGTGTAATAATTTGCAGCGTTTTTCCCTTCATGACGTGACATGAAGAGACGTTGAAAAAGTCTATACCTACCTATAGTATTTACTTACTGTCAGGTACTTACCAATCCAATCGGCGACCATTAATCTCCCAAAAACCAACAAAGTGAAAAATTATACTGTCACACAAGTCGTTGGTACCTACTTACTTACCTACCGTACTTCAAATAGAAAACAGCAACCATCGTAAAAACTCTTTTTTTTTTCGTTGTAAAAAAAAATCCATTTCCTCCTCGACTAAATGATACTTTACACAGTAGTCCCTTTCAATGTTTTTTTTTTTTTTTTTTTTTTTTAACATGTATCATGTTTTAGCCCTGGGGTCCTAGCGAATTTTGCGAGTCATTTTTTTCCCCGCACGAAATTAATTACAGTGATTTCCGCCTACAACCGAGTCGTTGCTAGGGAAATGGTACTTCGTCGTTTTTCATCCCACAAAATTCGTTGACCATTCGTTCGAAAGCTCTCGATTTATCCAACAATATTATGTTAACTACGGCGAAGTGCGTGTCCAACAAACTGAGTTATGAGCATGGTTATATAAATAATTGTTTACACACAGGTGATCATTCTCAATAATTGATATTGTGAACATGATTGCAACCGCTTGTTAATTTCTGATGTTTTCATAGAATTTCGAATCAATATCGAGGAGAAAACATGATACATGGTTGAAATTTTTGGTTCTAGAACAGAAATAAGTTCTAATCCCACCCGAACCATGGGCTAGATGGCTGGAGAGGGGTTTTTTTTTTTTTTTTTTTTTCATTTTTACACACATTTGTCCACTTTTCGGTCGAGAACTCAGAGAAAAGTTTTCTCAAGTGTACTTCTTTTTGCCGAGTGGGGTGCTAACAGATTCCCTCGCGAGTTGCCCCTTGATATCACCCGAGACCAGTTTGATTGGATTCAAGTCGGAATGGTAAGTTAGGAGGTGGAGGGGATGATGGCCTGCATCTCTGATGAACCTTCATTAACCTTGTATGTCTCCTTGACAGACGAATTTTTTCCATGAAGTAGGGGCTTGGCTTTAGTTAACTTTTCGTCGAAATGCAAATTATTTCGCACCAACCTTGAAACTACATCTGCCTTTAGAGCCAAACAGTTAGGTTGTTTGTTCCTTTGCACACAATGGTATTTCGCGTTGTCCTCACCACAACTATCACCATTCTGCTGGTAAATACGGGAGCAACTTTTGCTTGAGCCACTTGGAAAATTTTTGAGAGTTCATTGAAGATTGATAGTCTCCAGCTCTCGATGAGGCCTTGAAGATCAACAATGCGTTTGTCACGAACCCTTGTTTGCCACCCCCTTGAACGATGATCTCCTTCAGTGCAAAACTCGATTGCCAATGCGGTTACCTTCATGTGCAGTGTAGACACCTGATGAAGTTTGGCAGCCAACTTCCTTCACATTATTGCCGACTATTTGGGCGGGGACGCTTCAGTTGTCACATCACGAACGTTGTACTTCCCATTATCCCTTTCTTCTTCCACATGAGATACTTGAACACATTAAACATGATTTCTCGCGTCTTGCCTCTAGCGCACCGAGCAATGGAATAAATTCTCTAGCAAAAGATTACTGGCTGCTTACTAATGACGAAGGTTGCTCCTCCATTGCAAGATTTTGATGGAAATCGGCTGGTCAGTACGATTGTGATGATACAGTCGAAAACATGGGTTAGTAAGACGATATAGACTGGCAAAACGAAAGTACAAGGAAAACACAGTTAACACGATACGAACACAATATAGAACAGAATAACTGCGGATAATCACATCAAAATGAAACAAAATCATCCACCATGGCTGCCAACATAATAGAGTAGAAGTCCCCACATCACCTCCTAGTTAGCCGCTGGGGCCGCGCTATACCTTGTTTGCTCTGGGATTTCCAAGTGTCTCGGGGGTGCACTGATGAGTAGCACATTCATTTAAAAATAATTTCTTACCAAATTTTTCAAGTATTGCCTTAGTTGTAAATGTAATATTGACGAGGAAAATATATATACATAGATATATAAACAACCTTCGTCTCACGAGAAAAAAGAAAAAAAAAAATTTCAAGCCTGGCCGGGATTCGAACCCACGACCTCTCGCTTCCCATCTCGGGACAAAAAACGTTACACAAAAAAAGTGGACATTTAAAAAAAATTATTGGGGGTCGGCCTAAGAATTGCATAGCAATTAATATACATATATATATTATTGGACGATGGTACTGCTGTGATATTTAATCTGTTTGCTTCATTCCAAAGTTTTAAGTAGGCTGTCAGAACCCAGTCTGAGGGCAGTGAACGCCTCCAGACAGCCCACCTTATTTTAAAGGTTTGTTAGCACTGACACTTGGGGATATTTCATTCCATTCTCAAAGTCCCTCCGATTAGGTGGATTTAAAAACTGTACACTAAGTTTAGAACCATTTTTTCTTTTGAGTTCCAATATATATATATATATATATATATATATATTTTTTTTTCGTTGATTAACATCTTGCCTTTGACTCACACGTCATCGAAAAACATTGCTTTATTCATGTTTTTTTTAGATATTTCAGTTACTTTTGTTTTCATGTTTCCAGCTTTGAATCTCAAAGAAATACCTTATGACATCAAGCCCATAAGTCTTATCAAATCAGGAGGTGAACAACATTACAATGAGTATCGTGAAATCAACCCCATGGAACACGTTCCTGCATTGCAAATTGATGGTCACACTCTTATCGAATCTGTAAGTATTATTGACATTTTCAAAAATGCCCACTCCACCATTGTATTGTAGTGTAAAGAGACTTTGCTCAATAAAAATATAAAGAAATATCAGCTTCATACTACCATCCCAACATGTATCTAACAAATCCAAAGGCAATCGGTGTTTTCATGTGAAACAATAAAAATTGCAGTTTATAATAATTTATTTAATACTTTCAAAGCCTGTCAATGTTTGATTGGTAGGGTTAGAGGTATTACATTTAATTTGTAGACAGTTTTAATTTGAGTTTGATCGTTACGCAAAAGAAAGAAGAAAAATATGCTTTATTTTCATAACTGTTCTCATAATTTTGTAATTCTCTGCTATTTACTATACACTATATAACCAATATATTCCAACGCATTAATTTTACCTTCTTATTAAATGAATAAATTTTACCTTTGGTTGCTGTAGGAATGAACTTAGGTCCTTCTGTCTAACAGTATCAAACAAATTTCCCGGTCAAAAGACCATTTAGTTTGGCCAATCAGAAAATCATGTGTGTGGTAGTAGGGCAAGGGAGGTGAGTGTTCCTCAGGTGAGCAAGGGCCTTGGCGTAATTGTGCAAATGAATTTCAAGAGCCATTTTACTGGTCATATACCCATCATGTAGCACCTTTTTGGAATGCTCACGCTCAGATATTTTTATTGAGCGAATAAACCATTATCTAGTGACCGAACCAATGTTTCATATAATCCATTCTTATCATGCCAAAATTTGTACACATACAATTGTATTGGTAGCTTATATGATACAAAACGAAGATAAATGCATCAACCACAAAAAGGACATCAAAGGCCTCTCAGCAGTTTACAAAAAACTCCTCCAATAAAATTTCTCCAAATCAAACCTTCAGTTACCTACCTATTAGTTATATTTTTGTGTATCCTGTTTATATATATTTTTTTGTATCCTGTTATTATTTTTTATATTTTTTAATATTTTTTAAAACTTTTAATTGTTCAATAGCCCCCACAAGATTAGGTCTCCATCCGTATGAATGTTAAAGAAATACCAAATAGTTATGCCTTATAGTTTATATTACAGTCATAATTGCCCATCCATAGATTACATTCTGTTCGTTCGTATTTTCTATTCTATCAAAATATTTTGTAATTATTAGTCCTCAAACAAAATTACCTACCTATACACCATTTACAGGCACTATTAGTAGAGTAAGAACTAACTAACTACCACCACCACCACCACCACCACCACCACCACTACTCATCCGCCATGTTTTAATGCCATCCCAAGTCAGTTTTATACACAATTATTGTAATGTTTGTTTTCCGAGTTGATGGGACCCAATATGTCTATTTTTTATCAACTAATTACTATGCATTATTAATAACTACATACCAGGCAATATGTAAGTAACTACTAAAATACTACATTCTTACATAAGTTATGTTATAACAATCCGTCCTCCATCAACAATTGTCACCTAGAATAAGATTTAAGTCCAACCATATCTAACGTATCCTTGTTTCTTCAATTCTCTAGATAAGCATGAATAGGGATCGTATCAAGGGCCAAAACGTCGCTAGAATGGAAAAATAAAAAACTACATTGAAACACAAGACTAGCTTGGTCACTACCTCAAAAAATCTCGTTTATATCGAATTTTTACTAGTCAAGAAGATTATCCTGAATACAATTGTATTTGTACCCTTTCCGAATTGTTCATCGTCTGTTACTGTTCACACATACACTAAACACCTCTTGACAAAAGTCACTTTCATAACAACGCTTGATCCATCAAAAATACGAACTGCTTGAGGAGTTATCTCACACACACATCTACTCTGGGCACATCAACTAAACCAATCCTATGAGTAAATGTTGTTTAGGGTCTAGGTATGATTTTTTAGAGTAATAAGATTCCCGTGTGGTTAGGTTGGTTACCAACCTGACATAATTTGATCAGATTGATGATTTGCGATCAAATGAAAAAGTGAATATCTTAAATGAAATAGCCAATAGTCTTGAAATGACTGATAACATATTATTTTTCAATTTTTCTAGCTAAATATCATGCACTATTTGGAGGAAACACGACCTCAACGTGCATTGATGCCTCAAGATGTATATAAGCGTGCAAAAGTAAGAGCTAGTACCACATCGAACTCATCTTCTATCAAGTTAATGTTATCTCAACTGATTATATTGACTTTTGTAGCCTTTAAAATTGCAGTGTTTCACTGGATGGAGCTGTAATATACTTTCAATGTATTGATTTGTTGTTGTTCACATTCATCACTTTTTCAGGTTAGAGAAATTTGTGATGTAATTGCATCTGGGATACAGCCCTTACAAAACTTAGTGGTCTTGATCTATGTTGGAGAAGAAAAAAAGAGGGAATGGGCTCAGCATTGGATTACTAGAGGTCTCAGAGGTATTTGATCAATATTTTCTGAAAATTGATCTTTTCATCTTAATTACTGATGAATTATTACAACAAAAAGTTGATGTGTCAAGGTACGTTCTATTCATTTGATTTTCAGCTGTTGAAAAGTTGTTGTCTTCCACTGCTGGAAAGTATTGCGTTGGAGATGACATTACTCTTGCAGACTGTTGCCTGGTCCCACAGGTTTTCAACGCACGAAGGCAAGTAATTCTGAATAGTTTGCATTTATTAATTTGGTTGCTAACCAGAGACATGAGGAAAAAATTTGTGCATTGTTTTTAGCATGATCAATTCCCCGGATATCAATACCAGGATCTCAACCTGGCCACAAGGTTCAATTACAAACCTCACTAACCATTAATATGATAACAGAAAGATGTTACTAGGTAGTTACTCATTTAGAGCCAATTCCATCATGAACTCAATAATCGTAATTAATAGCTTCTTGACCAGGGTGAGATGATGACAACTCTCAACCATGAAAAAAATAATATGTATAGATCATGTGTATGTGTGTGTTAGGGTACTGGCGTAGGGTAATTTGGGGTTTTTATCTCTCCCCTTTTTAGCTCCCTCATATCCCTACCCAAGTCATGGTTATATGACCCCATCGTTTATCTGTCAATGGGTCTTCATCCTCTTATTTAACTGCATCCCCAGTACGGATCAAGAGAATCAAAAGCCTCATATCCTCCACTGTGTGCTTGGGGGTACTCCAGACAGGGGAGTGGCCATTAGACTGACAACGAAAAAAACGAAAGTTCGAATTTTTGAGGGGCTCAAAGCTCAGATGATTGCGTCAGATGTGAGGAACAACTCCTGAAAATTTCAGTCCGAACCGATAACCCCTTGAGGTCTCCTAAACCCGTTTTTTGGTAATTGAATTACCTATCGATTTTAGAACACTAGACGCTTAGGACAAAAAGACGGTTAGGACATGAAAGATCCATGCGTCTGGACACTTTTAATACTCTATTCCTGTTTTCTGTGTCGCGGAACACGATGCCGCCATTACTGCAAGCGCAGAAGCTGTATTTCTTTTGATATTCAAGAAATCAGTCCAAATAAGTGATGGAAAAAAGGCATTTTTTGCCGTTTTTACCTAGTTTTGACTGGGAAAAAAATTGTTTGCGGGTCTTTTCTGCTTCGGACCTTGTTTCCTGGCTTGTTCCGAATGTAACAAGACCAATTTCGTCCTATAATATATTGTCCTTTTGGAAATATCTGCTCAAGAGCCGAGTTAGCTTTTTTAATGGTAACCGCTCTATACTTACCAGTAGCTGCGAAATCTAAATTTAACGCCCTGAAGCCCTTTCTATCCCATTATTTTATGTTTTTGGGTTCGTTGAACATTACGTGCAAGTAGTAGTGCCACTATTGAATATAGAACGGTTAGGTACCATTAAATAAGTCGACTTGGCTCTTGAGCTGATGTCTCGAAAAGAAAAATGTATTATGGGACAAACTTAGTCTTGTCATATTCAGAATAAGTCACAGAACAAAGTCCAAGGCAGAGGAGACACTCATAAATAGTTTTTCCCAATCAAAACTAGGTGTAACCAGCGAAAAATCCCTTATTTCTATTAATTTTGTCCACTGATTTTTTGAACATCAAGAAAAATCCACTCTATTCACCGATTTTTGACACCTAGCTCTTGATTATTAACCGAAATACGAGTCCTACGCCTCCACTACTAGCACGTAATGTTCATGAGCCCAAAAACATGAAATAATGTGATAAAAAGGGCTTCAGTGATAAAAAAGGGATTTTGATTTCGCAGCTACTGGTAAGTATAGAGCGGTTACCATTAAAAAAGCTAACTCGGCTCTTGAGCAGATATTTCCAAAAGGACAATATATTATAGGACGAAATTGGACTTGTTACATTTTGAACAAGCCAGGAAGCAAGGTCCGAAGCAGGAAAGACCCGCAAACAATTTTTTTTCCCAGTCAAAACTAGGTAAGAACGGCAAAAATGCCTTTTTTCCATCGTTTATTTGGACTGATTTCTTGAATATCAAAAGAAATACAGCTTCTGCGCTTGCAATAATGGCGGCATCGTGTTCAGCGACACCAAAAACATAGGAATAGAGTATAAAAAGTGTCCAGACGCATGGATTTTTCATGTCCTAACCGTCTTTTTGTCCTAAGCGTCGTGTTCGAAAATCGATAATTAAATTACCAAAAACGGGTTTAGGAGACCTCAAGGGGTTATCGGTTCGGACTGAAATTTTCAGGAGTTGTTCCTCGCATCTGATGCAATCATCTGAGCTTTGAGCCCCTCAAAAATTCGAACTTTCGTTTTTTTCGTTGTCAGTCTAGGATGGCCACTAGGCCATCCTACCCTATTCTTCCTTTCCCTATTTTGTCGCCTTAGTAAATGCCCACCAGTGTGTCCATTGTAAGAGAGCCTTTAGTTCCAAGCCTCGTTTCGGTTTGCGCATCATAGGGGACCTCTGGTCTTCATTCTGACCTGAAAGCTCGTGTTGAGCTATATGAACAGGTGGGCAATATTGTTTTGAAAGCACCTAACTGCAGGATGTGGTGAGACTGGCTGCCGAGGGGACTAGGTTGCAGTCTATGTGTTAAGAATCTTCCTTTAGGTTGCACGAATAGTCACAGTGGTGCTGCATCAAGGAACTTACTTCATCGATGGTGCCTTGTGGAGTTTGCAGAACAGCTAAGCAAGCAATAAGGCTGGAGTAAAATCAGCTCCAGAAGTAATGGAAGAATCAGTTGGCTTGTATAGCTGTCCCAAAGGAGTCATTAAGCTTCTGAAATCGTTTTCCCATGCCCGGAAAATTTGCCTCCCTGTGAAACAAGGAATGTGAAGCTGGGGGCTGCCGTCAAATTTCAATGTCATCGTTAGTGTATGACCTCTGCTCGTATAAATACATTCAAGTTCCAATCAAGGGAATTTTCGTTATTATATTTGCGTCAAATCATTTTTAAAAGTATGCACTTCATGTGTACTAATTTTCTAACTAATTATTTATGGCAAAAATTATTAAACTTTTTAAGATTGGTTCTTGGTTTGAACTAAGTTTTCATATTTTGTAGAATGATTAGGAATAGGATCACATACCTAACAACAGTAACCTTATTTTGATTCTATGTTACACATTATTACACAAGGATTGTACAAGACCTTCCGAGTTTCAATTACTTGAACCTATTTATATCGAACAAAGTTGAAAAAAAAAGTACAACAATTATATACTAACCCATGAGGCAGCTGGAATCATCCTGGTGCTAATTTGCACAATCCCTAAAGATATTAAAATTGGACTGTAATTTAGTGTAGTTATGCCTGGAACAAGGCTTTACCAAAAAAAGACAAACATAGAACCAAAATTGTTCAGAACGTTCTGTGAAAGGCAATGACGATTTTGGTGATCAAAAAATTATTAAACTTGGTCCGTCAACATCAAACACCTTCACCATAAAAAATCGAGTACTATCTTAAATCAAATCAGCTTTATTTGCCAGAGCACAATGTTCAGGACAATTTTCAAAATTAACCATTATAAGCAAAACTAGAAACAAAATATATGATCATAATATATCAAGTAGCCAACTCAAAGAGTGAAAAAAATATGAAACTTTAAATCAACATCAGAAAAAAAGGAGTAAAATACTATAATTTCCTTATGAGTAGGGTACCTTCCTCCTCTACCACCCACCACCTTTGGGCTCAGAAATCAGCTCTTCAGATGAAATCTCCGCATTATAAAACACTACTTGTTTCCAACCTTCCAAATAACTCGCAAAAAACGACACAGTATTCTTAGTGAAACTGTAGTGAGAGAGCTTTTCCAATAGTAAATTACCAGGTCAAAAGCCTTTGACATGTCGTATAGTTCAATGACCGTCTTAATCCCGCACTCAAGCGATTCCAGAGCCTCGCATATCACCGAGCAAGCAGCCGACACGGTGTGTGCACACACACAGCCAACACATTCTACCTACATACACTTTCTGGCTTCTTGAAATATCCACACTTCAGGAGCAGTTCAGAAACAGGTGAACAAGGTTCCTCAATCAGCCACTAGAGTGGGTAGGAGTTAACTCCTCTTCTGTTCCCATCCCAGGAAAGTCACCTGTTACAGGTTGGTCATGTCTCACACACAAGGGGGGAGGGTGGGGAACACACACCTTTCGAAATCCAAACTGCCTGGTATGAAGAATTTCATTCTTTTCCAAATATGGCACTACTATTTAAAGAACTAGCTTCTTAATAATCCTGACGAACATGGGCAGTTTGGATACCGAGTGAAAGTCCTAATGTTTGTTACCTTTCCCTTTCCTTGGAATTGGAGTAATACCAGACATCTTGAAGCATTTTGGAAATTCTCCACGTGGGAAGTACTGATTCATTAAAAATGTTAGCTGTTCAATGATTAAGCCAGCTACCTGCTTCACCATCAATGAATTCACTCCAAAATAATCTGACGATTTACTATTCTTCACCGAGAGAATAGCTGGGAATACTTCTTGTACGGAAGCTGACTTCAATGTTAACACATCCAACAAACGCAGTGCACTGTTCAGGCCATCATAAAATTCGTCAGATGGAGCGCTAGGTAAACATCTCGTGAATATGTCAGAGAACGCGTTGCTGAATCCATTACTTTCAAACACAAAGTTAGATGACACATTTTGGCATCGAGAATTAAGTTCAAGGCCTTCGACCCCCCCCCCCCTCCCCCTCCCCCTCCTTGCTCTTGCTAACATAACTGAACGCTCATCACTAGTGGAATGAGCCAAATTTCTTAAGAAATGATAATTATCGCATAATGTTTGCAGGGCCGGGTCGAAGGCAACTTTCATTGGTTTTACTGCACCTGAACTTATTTTCTTTCCCACAAAAGGACAAGATGAATCTAGAGCCTCGAGGAAAATCGTAAAAATTCTGATGTGGCCTCATCAATATTATCAGCCTGATGAACCAAAAACCAGGACACTGACGAGAGAAGGAAATATAAACATTGAAGATCAGAAGGTTTACAGAGACAGTGAACATGTGTAATATGACTGGGATGTTCAATTAGCGAATTTTCTTAGAAAATAAAGCTATTGCAATGGCTCCAAAAATTTTAAAATAAAAACTTTCAAAAATGTTCTTCATCGAAATCTGTTTTGAGGCATTCTGAAATGATTCTTTTTATATATATATATATATTCTTTATATATATATATATATATATATATATATATATATATATATATATATATATATATATTTATATATATATATATATATATATATATATATATATATATGTGTGTGTGTGTGTGTGTGTGTGTGTGTGTGTGTGTCATTCCAGACGATAACTCTCGATAGAATTGAGATAAAAACTTCGTTCTTTCGCCAAAAAATCAAGCATTTCAAAAGAAAGGATGAGTTCGTTGGACAACACTTTTTGAGCACATTAAATTGGTCAAATTTCAAAAAATGTACTAAAAAAATGACAAAAAAAGGCTAAACATCGGTGTTTTTATTTTTTTAGCAGAATATTCCTCAAATAAAGTTTATCAACTATGAAGTTGGTAATTTAAAAATTAAAGCTCAAACCTATGCTCAAAATTGTAATTAAATTTCATTAAAATGTGCTACAAAATCGATAAAAATGTAAAAAATTCTAGAAATCCAATATCTTTGTTTAAATAGTTACCTACCTGTTTCAAGTTTGTAAGATTTATCATTGAAGATTGTGACTAATTTGTGTCAATTTTTCCATAGAAATTTATCGGTACAATATCGGCCAAAGTACTCTTCAGAAGTATTCTTCAGAAGAGAATTTCTAATTTATATTTTTTTAAATCCCGGCTACAATCTGGACGGGGTAACATTAGTACAGAGCGTGCTTTTAGGCACTAGAAACAGAATAGAGCTGGTGTACCACAGTTACCCCGTTTGATGGGGTAAAAGTAGTACAACTTTGACGGTTCACCGCGGCCTTATGGGTAATGATAGGGACCTGTAACTTAGAAAGCACTTCACACATGTTTTTTAGTTTCACCTGTATGAATTTCAATGGGGAATCTTCATTCCTTCAATCAAACACCTATAAAAAAACCATGAAAAATGTACCATTGTAACCCCGTTCTACGGTAATAGAATGTTATTTAAAACAAATTTTTCAGCAATAAAATTGATAGTTAACAATTTTTTGCGGACAATATGACGAATTTGAGCAATAAAATTAATAGTTAACATTTATTTTGCAGACAGTAAATTTCAACTTGAGCGTTGCTACGTGATTGGAGGCCGAAAATCATAATGTGAATATCGTAAACGTTAGCGTCTAAGACGTCCAGAATAATTAAAATTGATTTAGCGATGCAAAATAGTCAATTTTTACCGAGTTGCCGTCCATTATAAAACTAAAGGAGCTGTGTTCTTTCTCAACTCCACTTTCAATACAATTTAATATATTATAATGCGATAGATAATTTATGAAAATTCGCTCATACGATCATGCTACATGACTGGAACTTTATTTTTTTTTAAACAGTGAATGACCTTGATGGTCAGAGAAGCTGATATCGCTGACTAGTGTCTTATACCAATCTGAACCAAAATTAGTTATCATGACATTAAGGCAAGCTGGAACACCCACCTGGCCGAAGTGAGGCCTTCTAGTAGGTATATTTAATGTGAGATGTAAGCCAGATCCGTTCAATAAATCCTCCATTATCCTTTTTTGACTGTTCCAAAGGGAGTTTGAGGTAATCTCGAAATGAATATTCAGGTCACCCAATATTACCATTCTACCGTGCCTCATAATTTCATATAAAATATTATCAATGCATCTAATGAACTCGTCAAAATCTGTTGCATAAGGAGGTCTATATACAGGGTGATTCCCTCGCAGATGTAAAAAAAAAAAAAATTTGGGTGAAACTACATCAAAAATGGAGTAAAATGCCGCCAACTGCATATTTTTATCTCAATCCGTACTCGAGATATGATTTTTTAAAGGTTTTTTCAGGAAAACCATGTTTTTTCATTTTAAACTCGGATTTCTCCACTTTGCCTCATTTAATTTTAACTTTCAACCTCATTTTCGGTATCAGCATTAAATTTCCTATAAGAATAGTGTACTTGGGTTCTTAAAAAGTTCCATCCAAAGGCCCTCACATCAGCTCAAACATTGACGATTTTGAAAAAAGAATATTTCTGAAAATCGTTAAAACTTTACTACTCTTCCAAAACGAATCCTGGAAACTGGCAAATCTCATGAAAACTGCTTCGTCTAATATTCTTTCCAACGGTATAATCAAGTTTACTTTTATTTTGTTATTTAGTGGAGAAAATTATGTTTTAATGTTAAAAAATGTGGGTTTTTCAATGAAATTGTTGCTTTTCTCGAAAGATGACCCTCCATGAACCTACGAGTATGGGGTCGGTTTCTATGTATTTTTTCACGCTGTATCGAATGGTAACATTTGTAGATCTCTCCAACTCCGTTATAACCGAGTTTTACACTTAAAATCGCAAATGTTTAGTTTGTTTGTTACGATTAAATGTACATGGTGTTATGGGGTAAAACTAGTTAATTAAAGTGTAAAACTCGATTATAACGTAGTTGAGAGATCTGCAAGAGTTTCCATTCAATCCAGCGAGAAAAAATACATAGAAACCGACCCCATACTCGTTGGTTCATGGAGGGTCATCTTTCGAGAAAACCAACAATTTCATTGAAAACCCCACATTTTTTAATATTAAAACATTATTTTCTCCCCTAAATAACAAAATAAAAGTAAAATTGATAATACCGTTGAAAAGATACTAGATGAAGCAGTTTTCATGAGATTTGCCAGCTTCCAGGATTCTTTTTAAAAGAGTAGTAAAGTTTTAAAGATTTTCAGAAATATTATTTTTTCAAAATCGTCTATGTTTGAGCTGATGTGAGGGTCTTCGGATGGTACTTTTTAAGAACCCAAGTACACTATTCTTATAGGAAATTTAATTTTGATTCCGAAAATTGGATTAACAGTTGAAATTGAATGAGGCAAAGTGGAGAAATTATGGATTTAAGATCCGATACTCATAGCAGAAATTTCGTTCAAATTTATGTTCAGTTGTATACCTTGATCTAAAAAATCAATATCATAATTTCCTTTGATCCAGGTTCCAAGTTGATCTTCGACCATATCCAATTATATTGAGGGTTGATCGGGAACTTGAAAATCACCCAGCTTTCCGAGCTGCACATCCATCAAGTCAACCTGATTGTCCTCCTGAAGCTGCAAAGTAAATGTAAGGTTAGTCATCTAATGAGCGAAAATTATTTACAATGTGGACTGATTTGACTGTTGATTAATAATGAAGTTCCCATGTTCATTAAAAAATTCCTTTTTTTGTTTTATTTGTGAATTTTGTCGAAAATTGAGCTTTCGTTATTTCTTCAAAACAATTTTTTAAAATGAGAGTGTATCAATCCAGGCGACATCCCTCCTTGGAAATTATATAAACATCACAGGAGACAAAATCTTACACAGAATGCTCCGAAACAAATTTTAAATTTTGAAAATGTTGGAAATTTTCGATTTTTTTAATTTTGAAGCCATATTTTTTTACGAAAATTAGTCAAAACAAGCCTTCTTACCAGTTTTACTATCTACATACACAATCTACTCATTCATCAGGATTAGGCTGAATAAAATTTGAAAATCTTTCCATTTTATGGGGAAATTCCATTAGGTTGGGGAAAGTTCCATTATGCTATAGATGAGTGCCCCACAACCTTCCTTCTACCTACTTAATCAAGTTCAATTTGTATCATGTTTCAGCTTTTTGGAAGCACTGCAAAATGGCTGTCTGACTACAAAATGGTGACGTGGTGATATATATACATATATATATCATATATATATTTGTTTTAATATTGTTTATAGATAAAGTTATCAATGGACAATTATCAAGCACTCACACATAAAGCTTTTGGTAGGTACTGACTTTATAATCATTCTCATCTACACATTTTTTCTACCATCCTTTGAAGGATGTGGGACCCCCTGTTCACTAAAACCTCAACACTCTTGGTGTGAGACTCAAAATTCTGTTAGCCATAACCAGCTGGCACCTCCCACTAGTATAGGGGCGATTTTTTACCTGCCGAATATCGCTACGATTTTATGCTGCTGTATTCGGCACCGACAACACAAAGAACTGTGTAAATTCATTTTCCTAACTGCCGATTTTGGCAGGGAGTGTACGTCACAGCGGAATGCGAGACAGGCGACTGCTCCCAGCGCAGTCTGTCCCGCACCACGCAGCGAGAAAGATGGGTCATTCTCATTTCATTTGCCGCTTTCATGTCCCCGACGACGAATTCTCACAATTCTTGACCAAAACTAGCGATTTTGGGGGAGAAAAGGTTAGTATAAGTTGGGAGATCAACGAAGAAATAATTTGTCTGCCCAAAATCCCCTTTAACCAATACACAGTGTCAACGAAAAACCTTGAAATCCTGGAAACTCATGAGTGTTACTGTCCCCTCCTACTTAACATGAAAGTAGAAGTTAGGTAGTTAGGAAACAATGACAATCTAGAACTGGCCAGGGTTACTAGCTGCAGTAGGTTGGTTCCTCTTTATTTAGAGTAAGGTTTTACATTTTTAAGATTTTTCCCAACCCGTGAAAAACTAGTTTTTCAGTCAGTCCCCCATGTCTCATCTCAATGGGACCTCAGGAGTGTTATCATTTTTGCGATCAAGAAAGCCGATGTAAAATGGCGGGAAACAGTCAGATGTGAAGGTTATATTGTCCAGTTGAAGATGTGAGACTGCAGTGGAGTGCTTGGAGTTGCAGCAGTTTTTATAGCGAAAGAAGCCTAAAAACATGGGGAGTATTTTTATTGACATTTTCATGTCTTTGCTTTGGCACATAAACTAAAAAAACGTCACGGAAAATAATTGCTCACGAAAATTGCTCACGAAAATTGTCCCAAGTGGCCACAACGATGATTATGACCATCAGAAATGACGTTTTTACCTAATAATCCCACGATTCTGAGATTTGGTATGTGGGCCCTTGAGGGACTTCTGAACACAACTGACCGATTACAGATCAGCTGAGTGGCTCTAGAATCCAGTTTTTTCCCTAATGATCACACGATTCTGAGATTTGGTATGTAGCCCCTTGAGGGACTTCTGAACACAACTGACCGATCCAAGATCAGCTGAGTGGCTCTAGAATCCAGTTTTTTCCCTAATGATCCCACGATTCTGAGATTTGGTATGTGGGCCCTTGAGGGACTTCTGAACACAACTGACCGATCCCAGATCAGCTGAGTGGCTCTAGAATCCAGTTTTTTCCCTAATGATCCCACGATTCTGAGATTTGGTATGTGGGCCCTTGAGGGACTTCTGAACACAACTGACCGATCCCAGATCAGCTGAGTGGCTCTAGAATCCAGTTTTTTCCCTAATGATCCCACGATTCTGAGATTTGGTATGTAGCCCCTTGAGGGACTTCTGAACACAACTGACCGATCCCAGATCAGCTGAGTGGCTCTAGAATCCAGTTTTTTCCCTAATGATCCCACGATTCTGAGATTTGGTATGTAGCCCCTTGAGGGACTTCTGAACGCAACTGACCGATCTCAGATCAGCTGAGTGGCTCTAGAATCCAGTTTTTTCCCTAATGATCCCACGATTCTGAGATTTGGTATGTAGCCCCTTGAGGGACTTCTGAACACAACTGACCGATTACAGATCAGCTGAGTGGCTCTAGAATCCAGTTTTTTCCCTAATGATCCCACGATTCTGAGATTTGGTATGTAGCCCCTTGAGGGACTTCTGAACACAACTGACCGATCCAAGATCAGCTGAGTGGCTCTAGAATCCAGTTTTTTCCCTAATGATCCCACGATTCTGAGATTTGGTATGTGGGCCCTTGAGGGACTTCTGAACACAACTGACCGATCCCAGATCAGCTGAGTGGCTCTAGAATCCAGTTTTTTCCCTAATGATCCCACGATTCTGAGATTTGGTATGTGGGCCCTTGAGGGACTTCTGAACACAACTGACCGATCCAAGATCAGCTGAGTGGCTCTAGAATCCAGTTTTTTTCCTAATGATCCCACGATTCTGAGATTTGGTATGTGGGCCCTTGAGGGACTTCTGAACACAACTGACCGATCCCAGATCAGCTGAGTGGCTCTAGAATCCAGTTTTTTCCGTAATGATCCCACGATTCTGAGATTTGGTATGTAGCCCCTTGAGGGACTTCTGAACACAACTGACCGATCCCAGATCAGCTGAGTGGCTCTAGAATCCAGTTTTTTCCCTAATGATCCCACGATTCTGAGATTTGGTATGTAGCCCCTTGAGGGACTTCTGAACGCAACTGATCGATCTCAGATCAGCTGAGTGGCTCTAGAATCCAGTTTTTTCCCTAATGATCCCACGATTCTGAGATTTGGTATGTAGCCCCTTGAGGGACTTCTGAACACAACTGACTGATTACAGATCAGCTGAGTGGCTCTAGAATCCAGTTTTTTCCCTAATGATAAGAAAATAATAAGAAAACACACATGAAAATGTCCCAATGTGTTGCAGACTCGTATGCAAGCATTTAATATACGTTGGTTTCCCTAATGATCCCACGATTCTGAGATTTGGTATGTGGTTTAACTTAGAGTAATAAATCAGCATTCCTTGACACTACAATGGCTTAGAGGTCATGAGATTTTGACTGATTTTTAGTTTATGCGCCATAGCAAAGACATAAAATGTCAAAACAGCGTGACGTTTTTTCTTTGTGTAACAAAATTTCCGGGTGACCCGTCGACTAAGAAATTTTTTCAATCATGAGTGTTACACTAATTACGAGTGTTTTTAGCGCTTAAACAAAATAATCCGATATCAAGAACCATACTGCTTGGTGACAGGTTTCAAACAGTAGCCATCCCCGATTTTTGCCTCTTCATCATCCTGTGTGACGCCATTTTAGCTGTAAATTCTCATGAGTGTTACCTCTCAGGAGTGTGACCAAGGATGGGTAAAAAATATATAAAATACAACATTAATGAAAAACTCACTGTTCATCTATAGAACACAAATCTGCAATGTACAATGAGGAGTATTTGCCGATCTAACCTCATTTTTGAGCACTTTCATTTTCACTTCTTTGAGGTTCTCAAACGACCCAAAGCGGCAAATGAAATGAGAATGACCCAGATGTGTTGTGGGAATTGCGACTACTTGTCTAGATGCCGAAAATGCAGTGCGATATTCAAAAACCCTCAACTAAATTTGGCAGCGATATTCGGCAGGTAGGAAATCGCCCGTTATGTTAATGTTGAACATGTATGGCCCAGGGTCAACCCACGGAGGCTCAGCACTGAGTTGTCACGAATTTATAGTTACTACCCTCTCCACATATGAAATAGTTTGAAATTGTGAGGACTGTTGCTTACAATAATAGAGAAAAATGCCAAAAACGGCGATGTGGAAACATATAAATGCATACGTACCATCTATTACTAACCTGTAATCCACTCAGCCAATCAAATGACGTAATGTTCAAATTGCCCTTACAATATATTGGAGGCATTCGTTTCCAATTCAATCTTCTTTTCATCTAATCGAATAGTGTTGAAAAAAAAAAAACAGAATTCTTGATAATTGTCCATTACAGTTGTAGGTACTCTGTTTTATTTTGATATTAGTTGTTATTCGAGGCAGCATGTCACTCAAAAACAGATTTTTCTATTATTAGATTAAAATCGTGAATTCGTACATTCCTCTCCAAATGGTTGAAGGGGTGAAGATGAAAATATTCTTGCCGACAAAACTGTATTCCAATGTAAACACGTAACCTTTGGCCTACTCCTCTTGTGGTGTAGTCTGGTGATATTTTCAAATTATTCCCCCATCATCCCCACAAAGTTAATTTATTCTCCACAAAACATTCCTCATACTCACCAAAGTATAATCTTCATTTAAAATTTCAAAACGATAATTCCACTCATTTGGGTGATTGCACGTTCTGGCATTTGTGTGGTTTTTGCCCAGGGAAAAAAAGTTTGATGTAAAGTTTTAAAACCACCAAAAGTAGAAAGTAAAATATATTCATTTCCAACAGTTATAACAGTCATTCAGCAGAACCCCAAACTATGTGTTGAAGGCGAATCTCCTAGTAAAAGTGGAAATTGTAAATTGGCTGAGACTTTTTTTCTTTTTTTCAATTTCGTCATGAAAATTGTACGGGGAAACCTTTATACATACACACTTCTATTGATTTCAGTAACGATACCATAGTATAATGAATGTGTTTTGTTAGCTTCTATAACTCATAATGTCTGTAAGAACAAATATTGAGTAAGTGAGGAAATCTATTAGGTTATTTGTTTCTTATCTCATCCTGCCTTAGTCTGATTTTTGCAAAGATTCCTCCATTTTTAGAACTCACTCAAAAACTTGGAAGCTAAGATTATTCTTCCTACTATTCAAGTCCACAACGCCAATTTAATTATTTTTAATTTTATTGTTGTGCGTCGGTTGTTTTGACATCGATTTTTTAATATTAAGAGTGTGACGACTCGAATAGAAATCAAAAGAAAATGTCCTTGAGGAAGGGCGTTACCCTTGGGTGCAAAAATAAAAGTACTTCAACTATTTTTAAATGGAAGAAGATTCTATCCTAAGAAGTTTGACCTCAACACCACACCCTCCTTGTGGCATCACCAGTGGTAGAAACTTTGAAAATTCACAGAAAGAAAACTACTCATCATTGGAGAGTGCGAATGGTGTCAAATTTTTAGAATGTAATCCATTTTCATTTAAAAGTATAAAATGAATACGTGGGTGTAAAGACCTGGAAAAACCTAGACTGGTGTTGGGGATAAATAGTATTTTAAACTGGATGGTGCCTTTGTATTTATTTGTAATTATTTTCTAAGAAAAAATCCTCGTGTTGTTTTTCTCGAACGAACAAAACATTTATAAACTTTTATTAATTAACGCAAATCATTTGGTCAACAAACATGTGGGGAGTTGAATGGTTACTGTAGATTTCTCAACAGCCCCCCCCCCCCCCCCAAAATTCATGGCTGGAATCGTACTTCTGGGTCTCCTTGATGTCTCCTGTTCCATCATTCCCTGGCCATGTATCTTCTTCTGCATCCACCTCCATAGGAATCAAACCATGGATGGGACGAACAATTTCTCGTCCCCCCATCACCTGCAGTTTCGCAACCCGACCATGCCCATCCGCACCAGGTTTTACTTCAAGCACCAGTCCCAAAGGCCAATCTTGACGCTTCTTGCCCTCAGCTCCTACTAACACTACATCTCCTGGTTTTATTTCTGTAGACCGGCGATTCCCACGATTTATTAGCAAGGCCAGATATTCATTTCTGAATCTTTCCCTCAGTCCCTCTCTCAGTTTCAGAAGATATTTCAGGCGGCTATTCAAACTGTGTTTCAAAATTTAACCTGCAGCCTGAACTCCCTGTATAAATAAAGTTGGAGTGAGCGGCCTTGTCTCATCTCCTGTTACATATGTTAGTGGCCTAGCATTAACTGTAGCTTCCACGTCGCACAGAATTGTTACAGCCTCTTCATAGGTCACGTTAGCTCTTCCTAGGTTACGTCTCAGCAGTTGTTTCACCATCCTGACCATCCTCTCCCAAAAACCACCCCACCATGGTGCGGCTGGAGGAATAAAATTCCATTTAATGGCTCTCACAGTTGCCCTAGTTATTACTGTTTCCCATTCGATTTTATTGAATGCATTACTTGCGCCTGAAAACTGCGTGCCGTTATCAGTGTATATCACGGACGGTCGTCCTCGGCGAGCAATAAATCGCCTCAATGCTTCAAAAAAACCTTCAGTAGATAGACTAGTCACTGCTTCCAAGTGCACCGCCCGATACACAGCACACGTACCCACAGTACACGTTGGACATCACACGTGAACCGAAACTCGTTCGAGTAGGTTCCAGAGTACTTTTTTTTAGCGAATAAATATGTGTCCAAACTAAAAAAAAAGTCCAGTCATGCAGCATGACCCCATGAGCGAATTTTTGAAGAAATCTTCGACATTTCAGTCGCCATTGATCGTGTTGAGAAATTTTAGTTTATGATTTTGATAGACAAACATGGAATCAAATTATTAACACATGCACAGAGTAAACTCATCAGTTGTGATTACATTTTTTTTTTTTTTTAAGCACCTACTACCTACGTTTTAAACAGCATGGTTCTAAAATTGGTTATACAGGGATACTTCCATAAGAGTAGTTCAATCTGAATTTGGACAATGTTTCATGCAAATATTACCGATTTTTACAACTAGCAAACGGCATTATTTCGATTTTTGACTGATTTTTCAACTTTGAAATTTTTGAAAACTTGATACATATTCTTATAGGAAATTTTACGCTGATTCCGAATATACCACATGTTAGTATGCTGAAAAAATTATTTCGCACAACAAATCGCAAAAAACAGGCTATTTTGAAATTGTTGACTACATTTTTGAAAATTTCAACCCGAAGATGTAATCCGATCATGCTAGCCAACGAACTTGAACTTTCGTTTTGTGTCCTTAACATTTTAAAATTTGTTTGAAGTTTCTAGCACAATTCTACGGACAGTTATCGTCTGGAATGACACATACATAATATACATACATACATAAAAAAATGCGTTAAACTTCAGAATATGATTCAGAATAGCCTGAAACGGATTTCTGCATAAAATTTTTTCAAAAATTCACATTCTACAAATTTTGAGGCGAGAGCAATAGCTTAATTTTCTTCAAACTTTTATTAATTAACGCAAATCATTTGGTCAACAAACATGTGGGGAGTTGAATGGTTACTGTAGATTTCTCAACAACTGGTCTTTCATTACTATTTCCCTTCATATTTGAAGGTAATTTGTATTAAATAATGAATTCACAATTTGGATCAGTGATGAAATCGGAAAGGAGGTGTGAAGGCGTTTTCAGACCGTATGAGGTCTGCTGCCACCAACACTAGGTAAATAGGAATATATATTTGAAGGGCGTTTCCAGTGCGTGTGGTGACTCTGCTGTCACCAATCAAATAGGGGAACACTTATTTGGATAGAATTTCCAAGAAACATGTAAATGTTTCCAGGAGCTGGTCCCACCGTCATTTACTGTCATTCGAAAGGAAGGATAGTTAAACGTGTTTCCAGAACCTGTAGGTTCCACCGTTACCTTCAATTTTAGATTGGGCGAATTAAGAATTTGTGGGAAGCGTGCCAATTTAGCAATATCTGTTTCCAGGAGGTAACTCCTGCTGTCAGCTATTGCCACCTTGGTACGAGGAAAGAAGGAAGAGCAAACTGACCAAATTATCACAACTAGCTGAAGGCTTGAACTAGTCAAGTGGATAGGTCTGCGTGAATAATTACACTAGGGTTGCAGAGAGTAATTCTGATAGCTACACCTGACCGTCTGATCCCAGCCCTTTTATACCCGGTGAGGTGTCCCTCTCTCCTGTCCTTCCCAAAGGGGAGCGACCAGTGAGGTGTCCTTGCAAGATTCTTTATTAGCTGTAATTCTGTTATTATACATTTGTGGTTCCCACAGTGGGTATTCACTCATTTGATACTTACAGCCTTGATGGTAGAACGAAACACTGAAGTCAGTTATTGAATTAAAATATAACATTCTGAACCGCTGTATTTCTCATGAATAGTATTATTTATTGGACCTGACAAGGAGATTTTATAATAGTGATTTACTTCAGGGAGGTCTTACAATTAGTGGTTTATATTTTAAGGTGGCTATTTTACATAGTTTTAGAGCTGAATGATGATAGTTGTGTATGAGGTGAGCCTTATTATTGGGTATAACATTTTCTACTCTTGAGTCATTCATTACTTTATTGTGATAGTTATGAGAGGTGATTTTATTTAACGTAATGTGCCATACATATTTATAATTTAATTTTAAAATTTGTAGACTGAAAGACAAAACATAGTCGCATTATCAAAATGATTGTTGTTAGCATGTGGTGCAATGAATAATTTTCTCTTGCACATTAAATTGATGAAGTACCTGATTTATTGTGTGAATGGGTATCACCTGTTGTAAAGTTATGTTACTCATTGTTTTGTTATTGAGTTTAATTCAAATTACTCAGGAAAGGAGAGAGCAAAATTTGTATCTATTATTTTTTTAACAAAAATTGTTGTCTATTCCATTTTGTTGTGATCTTCGTTTATGTAATTTTTGCTCGTATTGAAAAATGTATTAAATTTTTTAAACTTTACAATATCTTCAAGTTTTTTTTTTGTTCGTTCTTCCAACTTTTAATTTCTGAAAGACTTTTCCATCACCTGTTTAACTCATATGCATGCTGAATTCTTGTTCAGCCTCTGGGTTTTATAATTTGTTTGACACGTAATTTCCCTTTGTCTTCCCTTTTGTTCGTTCCCTGATTCACGGAATTGATTTCTCCATTCATGATTAACCCTTTGTTGCATCGTGATGCCTGTAGGCATCATATTATGTTTTACACCCCCAGCACACTCTGTTGAGATTATTTTGAGTTCTATTTTGTTTCCTCCAAGCATCAACATGTGCTTGAACTCAAGGAGAGATTTGGTCGCTGTACTTTGAACTCAAGAAGAGATAATCAAGTTAATGTTGACAAAACCAGCAGTCTCGTTTTTGACCCCGAGGGGGCTCCGTTCGTGTGGTCTCTGAATTATAAAAGTCGTTCATTTTCTCTATAAAAAAATCTTTTTCGTTAGTTTATATTGTCCAGTTTGTGGAGGAATAGTTGTTTTAGTTGAAGTTTCTTTTCTAGTGCCGATTTTTGCGGTTCAACCTGTGTTTCCTGTAGGCACCATTGTGCACTTGTTTACCAAGTTGAGAGCAATGGATGGGGACGACGATATCTACTTGTGTAGTTTTACAAATATTTACCAAGAGAACACCTACCAATCTTTTTTTGAGGAGTCTTATAGTTTCAATAAATTTAAATTCTTGTTAGTACTGGATTTCATTTATGAAAACCCGAGGCCAAGGGCCAGGTGCCGCCCAAATGCACAATGATGCTTACAGGCATCATTCAGGTGCCGCTGATATGCACAATGATGCTTACTGGCATCTTTCAGTTTTTCTTGAAATTCCCGGAAAAAAACAGTGATGGATTTTTTTCCTTATTTTTCCCGGTATCCAGAGACCTATTCCTACCACTCAGATTTTTTTCTCAACAAAAGAAAAAATCATGCATCAAAGGGTTAAGTCTGGATTACGATTTGGCTGTAAATACCGGGGACCGGCGATTCCTTCCCTACCTCCAAAAAGCATGGCGATTCCTTCCCCTTAAAGTGTTGGCGATTCCTTCCGGTTACTCAATTCCTTCCGCCGTGCAATCGGCGATTCCTTCCCGTTACTCAATTGCTTCCCGCCCAGGTGTTGGTTAGTTTTGAAGCAAAAATTAACTCTTTATAGGACTAAACCCTTAATTGTACAATTAAGTACTTAAAACCCAATTCAAAGTATTACAATCACCAAGCATTAAAATTACAATAATCACAAAATAAAAGATCCGTTGTAAAGTTCACGTCTCAATTTCATTGCTCAAAAATCCCTCCAAATTTAACACTGACCCTTTTAGCAAATTGGTAAGGGTCATCGTCGGGAGTTTTCTGAGCGATGAGTTGCCATATCCAATTTTTTTTTTGTCTGACTCTTGGGAGTATGTAGGTCGCTGTCATAGGTCTTAATGTAGATTTCGGATTGCGGTAGATTTTTCTCGGTACCTTCCGTGACAGAAAAAGTATCGGCAGCGCCAGGATCCATCATCGATCATCCATTATAACTAAACCATCTCCTAACTCTTACGCTACTCTGTGAACTAAACTAAACTTGCAACTTGTTGTTTTGCGACTCCTCCTGACGAGCCTTATCACTTTGAGATTGGAGAGGAAGGAATCACCGAACCTCGAAGGTCCAACTTTCACTTCGACGGGAAGGAATCGCCGGTTCCCCGTAAATACCTTTGTATTTTGGGGTAACAAATCAATATATCTATTGAGGTTTGGTTACTAACTGCTGTGGGGAAGGAACAAATCATCATCATCTGCATGGGTTGGGAGGGTTCTGGCAAGAGTTTTAGAGGCAAAACTGGTGCCACCCAAGTAGGATGTGTCGCTACTACCGGAGTACCCCCACAACTGCATAGGACTCCTTTTCAATTGAGATGTCTTTTCTCAGATTACAGGCAATGTCGTACTAAAGAAAGCTACAGGTTGATGGCACCGTGTTAGTGACGCTCCAATAGCCCCTCAGAAAAGCATCTGTCTCCACGATTTCACAATAAGTAGCTCATCTGGGTTTAAACTAGAGATGGATGCTTTCATGATTTAGAATTTATATCCTCAAAAGCAGACTGACCTTGTTCAGAAAGAGGAAAGCTTTTACACTTGAGTAGTGGTATGACCGTAGTGATTGAGTTGAGTCACCCCATCCTGACGTTAGTGCAGACTCGCACCCTGTCTGGAGGAAGAATTCTATTTGTGCCCCAACATTCAGCCTGAGTCTCTTATAAATTAGGTATATTTTCTTGGCCAACAAATCTTTTAGTCATAGGAAATTGTTAGACACGTAGAGACTTGTATTTGATTTCTGGTGGTACACAAATTGGTACAGACTATTGAATTGTTATTTTGTACATTGCGTTTGTTCATTGCACGAACCCAGCTGCTTGATTTGCTCAAATAGGTAAAGATTAATAGCGTTCAAGTGCACGATATCTTTGGTCTAGCTTAAATTTGTGACAGAGTTCCCGTCAGAATCCCAGAGAAAGCGCTGCTGTCGCTCCGTTATTTCCCAACGGGCGTCGCGCGCCTCTGCTCGTGTTCTTGAAAGGCTGAGTTTGGCGTTGGATGGGTGATCCAAGACCTGGAAAACCAATCTACTCCGAACATAGCACATTAATGCTATTAGTAGGAGTGGTCTCTCTCTCTCTGACGGGAGACTGTCATCCTCCTCTACCTCTTTGTCGACGATTTAGGACCCCATTGCACCTCTGGGGGGCTACCTAAATCCTTGATATGGTAGCAGAGCGTGGTTAGGATTATGGACGGCTAACGCCTAGTAATCCAATCCACTATTTTTGGGGCGTTAATGTTTCAGAAGAAACATGGCCCGGGGTTCCAGAAGGAATTCCCATTATCACCCTTTGGTACATAAATAATTTCATTGGTCTTTGACTTATAATTTCTCAATTTTTCCCCTTTATATATTTTCAATTTCATACCTATGGTATAGTTGAGCCACCGTTTATTCCCGATTGTTTCAATCTTTGAGGGGTTAATTACCTAATGAATACTTCATATGAAGATTCATTGACAATCCATTATGTTTTAATTTCTCTTTTCCCATCCTCAATCGCCAATGCAGCTATTTATTAATGAGCATCAGTTCTCAGCCAGTAAACTATTCCACCTGGTTAACATACGTGCTCTTCAATCAAGTATGTCTTTAAGGGGGGGAGTGTGACAGAGTTCCCGTCAGAATCCAAGAGAAAGCGCTGCCGTCGCTCCGTTGTTTCCCAACAGGCGTCGCACACCACTTCTCGTGTTCTTGAAAGGCTGAGTTTGGCGTTGGATGGGTGATCCAAGACCTGGAAAACCAATCTACTCCGAACATAGCACATTAATGCTATTAGTAGGAGTGGTATCTCTCTCTCTCTGACGGGATACTGCCATCCTCCTCTACCTCTTTGTCGAGGATTTAGGAAACCATTGCACCTCTGGGGGGTACCTTAATCCTTGGTAATTTTAAGGATTTTTGTTCAAGTGCACTGTGTCTTGTGTACTTTCTTATACACGAATGTCATTCTCAAGTACACAAAATTGGACAAATAGACCATTTCTTAGTTAGGAATACATTCTCTTTCCCAGCACGAGGGACCTGAGTGGAGCAACCATCAGCCCCCAAAACGGGGCTCTACATGGAACTGCTGTGCAGAAAGAGTAAGAACCCTTGTGTAATTCTTTTAGGTTATCTTGTGCAGGGAACATGGAAGAACACATTTTTTTAGATCCACCAATTCAAGTACAACCTTAAGACCACTTGTTACAAAAATTAGGTACACTCTACTAAATTAAAACATTTTTATTCCAACCACATATTGCATCTCTCAATACAGTTTACAGCTTACAATAGGCACATGCCTATCAGAATATCTCAATGAAGCCAACGAATCTTCGATTACTAAGCTATCAAGAAATTAGGAGATTAATCTTGTCAATAAAAATTAGAAATGTGAGAAAGTAAGTATCAACATGTATGTTTCTATGTGCATATGTACTATAATTCCACGTTAGTATTTTATTATCACTGTACAAAACAGTGGAATATACAGATAGTTTTTCCATGCTTAATGGGGAAAATGGTGTATCTAATTGCATCAGAAATTGAGTTACATCTCCAAGTGTATAATGAGAGATCTGTGAAGATTATCAAAAGTGAATGAAAAAGAATTGATAGTGGAATGAAATTACTTGAAAAAACAACAATATAGACAGACGGGTAGATAACCATGCTACTGTGATTTAATATTGATTTAAGGTCTACCGATCTATAGTTAGATTGTTTAAGAAAAATAGATGATTTTACGTTTCACAATGATAACTCAATCAACGACAATATAATTACCAAAATAAAACTGAAAAATAACCTTGAATACAGAAATAGAAAAAAAACGCTGCAAATTATTTCACAAAGGTTTATTATTTTTTCAATTGAGTATGATCGTAGTTTTAGTTGGCTTGCGTACGTCATAAGGCCCGTCCAGACTCCTCGGCGTGTCCTATTTCGAGTTGCCACAACCTATACTTCTATAATTATATACGCATGTTTATATATCTCGATTTGAGCTCCTATCTATTCAAATCGTTATTGCCTTAATAATATCATTATCTAAGTACGTACGAAAAGTCGAGAGGATATGTTATTAAATATGCGTAGGAAAAGCATTGGTATTAACACACAAATATGACCTAGAAAAAAACATATATTCATGCCTCGAAGGTACCCACCTCATGGTGCCACGGTGTTTTATATGGGTATAACACGTAAAAGTAATAAATATCCATTCTCCTACACCCCTCTGCTACGCCCCTGGTCACCCCAGACACCACAAGGGACCCCCTGCCAGGCGTGCGTCTAACACTCAAAGCTTGAAAAAGACACTTTTTCGCCCGTTTTAGGCCCATAACATCTATGCGAGTAAAGCGATCGGGATGGTTAAACGTTAGGACCAACTAGACCCCAAATGGAGTCTATGTGCGAAAGAACGGGTTTTTAAAGTCAATTCTTAGGCCTTTTATGGCCCGAACGGCGGACGGACATTTCAAATTTGGATTCTACACACCTTGAAACGTGAAGTGACAAAGTTTGAGGGGGAGTTATAAAATTTTTTTGCTACACGATCACGTAGGCTTATTATTGGAAATAATAAACCAAAAGAGCCACTAAGAAATAGCTAGAACAATTCTCTCCACTAAGCTGGTTCCCCATCTAGGCACTGCTAGAATTTAAGTGTGTAGAAATCCAATTTCATGAAATGGTACATAAAGGTGGTCGTCCACTAGGTCGACAGAGCGACGCGACGCCAAAATCTTGAGGTTAGTCCACTATGGGGCGGATTTCATTTTTCGATCCGTCGTTTCGCCAGTCGCGCGTCATTTCGCTGAACAAACTGAAGATCTTGCGTGGGGGGCTTGCGTATATTCAAGTCGACCTGTGCAACGCAAATTGCAAAAATTTTGTGGAAGCGGACCATTTCAGCCCTCTCAAGGTACCTACCGTTTCCGATACAGTGGTTCCACACTTCTGATAAGGTGCACTTTGTCGCCCACACCTCCATATTTCCAAAGCGTCCTCGAGTAGTACTAGTGACCCTGGTCCGTTTTCCATTGGAGTTTGTACCCCTTCTCCAACCTCTCCTTGTCCCAACTCCAGCGCTCTGTTGAGTGACGTCAATTTGGGGAAATCTACCACTATGCAGACCAGACATATGAGAGAAGTCAAAAGATTACAGGTAGGTACTGTACAGTGAGACGAAGATGGACGTGTGAAGACAGACAAAACACCTTTTTCCCCTTTTGACATTTTATGTCTTTACTTTGGCACATAAACAAAAAAAGCGATAACAAAAAGCGTTAAAAAAAAGCGTTAAGGTTGGTTTTCTGATGATTTCCGCTTACAACCGAGTCGTTGCTAAGGAAATGGTACTTCGTCGTTTTTCATCCCACAAAATTCGTTGACCATTCATTCGGAAGCTCTCGATTTATCCAACCGTATTATGTTAACTACTGCGAAGTGCGTGGCCAACAAGCTGAGTAATGAGCATGGTTATTTGAATAATTGTGTACACTCAGTCAATAATTGATATTGTGAACATGATTGCAACCGCTTGTTAATTTCTGGTGATTTCATTGAGCTGGTTTTTCGATGATTTGATTCATAGCAGGTGATCCGAATATTGCGAGAACGGTTTGATCTGTGAAGCGATGGTTAAATAAGCTAAGGATAGTGTAACCTGGTGTAACCTATGTAACCGAAGCTGAAATTTGGGAGGGAGGCTCAAGGGAGAATGCTGAAGACGCCTGGGTGATCACTGATCAGCTGACTGAGCTCCAAAGGCATTTTCTCTCCTATTCAACGCAGGAAGCTGAAATTTGAGATGGAGGCTCAAGGGAGAATGCTGAAGACGCCAGGGTGATCACTGATCAGCTGAGTGAGCTCCTAAGCCAGTTTCTTTCCTATTCAACGCAGGAAGCTGAAATTTGAGAGGGATGGTCAAGGGAGAATGCTGAAGACGACTGGGTGATCACTGATCAGTTGACTGACCTCCAAAGGCATTTTCTTTCCTATTCAAAGTAGGAAGCTGAAATTCGGAAGGGAGGCTCAAGGGAGAACGCTGAAGACGCCAGGGTGATCGCTGATCAGCTGAGTGAGTTCCAAAGCCATTTAATAATAATAATCATAGCTGGTGATCCGAATATTGGGAGAACGGTTTGATTTGTGAAGCGGTGGTTAAATCATTTTAATAGGTAATTTCTATACTTTACACTCTAGGAAGCTGCAATTTCGTATGTAGCCTCTTTAGGACATTTACTTGACGATGCCCAAGGTCTGGATCAGCTGAGTGGCTCTTAGAGCTTGCATACGAGTCTGCAACTAAAGACATAAATTGCCCCAATGTGTTGCAGACTCGTATGCAAGCGTTTCTTTTAGGATGGCTATAGCCCCAACCGATTGTTGCAGCTTCCCCTTTCTCAGTTAATTTTGCTATACTGTTATGTTTGCTCTCCCCAGGTGATAGATTCAATGACTTCAGGCTAGAACCCATATTAGGGATATTTTATTTCAAAATTTTTTCATTGGCAACACTGAATGCTGAAAAATACCTGAAGTGATGAGTGATGTTTGGTTCTTGTTATCTGTTAATAGTACCCCCATCTTCTAAACCAAGAGCAATGCCAAATTCCTTTTTTCTTGTGTTAAACAATAGGTATCTCACAGATTTCTGGTCAATTTAACAAGTGGATATCTCAATTTGTGCGAGTTTGGTGACACTGAAAAAAAAGTAGTTTATCTTGGGACAATGCTTAGTTCTATTTCGAAGAAAACGGACAAAATTCAAATCGGGCCACCATTTCAGTCAGTTGGATTGTGGTGTTTTGTGTGAATCACATTTTTCAATTTCATCCACATCATCACATTATTGTCTTCTAGTAGCAGGGTTAGTCAATTTTTTCCGGTTATTTTTATTGAACCAAATGATTTAAAGTTTGTTTTAAGGTTCCCAGCGTTTTCTTGACAGTATTTTCACATTACGATAGGAATTATTGAGAAAATTTTACACTTGTACCTTGTGACAAATTGAGTATTGCACCATGTTTTCGTTGATTTTTAAGAAAAATTCTTCAAGTATTGCAGTTTTAATCAAATTTTGCATCTCATCCTACATCGTACAATCAGCAGAAGGCCAGAGAAGAGAGCTAGTAAATGGTGGGAAGGTGGAACAGCAGTTACTCTCGTCCTCTAAAAAAATTGAGCAGTCAGAGGGTGGGTGAGGGACAGAGGTAATAAAAATGGAGGAATACAATGTATTTTTTCTAAATTCTGCTAAATTTTTAAATTTTGACATGAAATCATATATATATATATATATATATATATATATATATATATATATATATATACACACACATATATATATATATATATATATATATATATATATATATATATATATATATATATATATATATATATATATATATATATATATATATACAGGGTGATTCCCTCGCAGATGCAAAAAAAAATTTGGGTGAAACTACATCAAAAATGGAGTAAAATGCCGCCAACTGCATATTTTTATCTCAATCCGTTCTCGAGATATGATTTTTTAAAGGTTTTTTCAGGAAAACCGTGTTTTTTTCCTTTTAAACTCAAATTTCTCCACTTTACTTCATTCAATTTTAACTTTTGACCACATTTTCGGAATCAGCATTAAATTAACTATAAGAATAGTGTACTTGGGTTCTTAAAAAGTACCATCCAAAGGCCCTCACATCAGCTCAAACATTGACGATTTTGAAAAAAGAATATTTCTGAAAATCTTTAAAACTTTACTACTCTTCCAAAACGAATCCTGGAAACTGGCAAATCTAATGAAAACTGCTTCTTCTAATGATCTTTCCAACGGTATAATCAAGTTTACTTTTATTTTGTTATTTAGTGGAGAAAATAATGTTTTAATGTTAAAAAATGTGGGTTTTTCAATGAAATAGTTCGTTTTCTCAAAAGATGACCCTCCATGAACCTACGAGTATGGGGTCGGTTTCTATGTATTTTTTCACGCTGTATTGAATGGTAACATTTGTAGATCTCTCCAACTTCGTTTCTTCGTTATAACCGAGTTTTACACTTAAAATCGCAAATGTTTAGTTTTTTGTTACGATTAAATGCTTGTGTGTTATGGGGTAAAACTAGTTAATTAAAGTGTAAAACTCGATTATAACGTAGTTGAGAGATCTGCAAGAGTTTCTATTTGACCCAGCGAGAAAAAATACATAAAAACCGACCCCATACTCGTTGGTTCATGGAGGGTCATCTTTCGAGAAAACCAACAATTTCATTGAAAAACCCACTTTTTTAAACATTAAAACATTTTTTTCTCCCCTAAATAACAAAATAAAAGTAAAATTGATAATACCGTTGGAAAGCATATTAGATGAAGCAGTTTTCATGAGATTTGCCAGTTTCCAGGATTCTTTTTAAAATAGTAGTAAAGTTTTAAAGATTTTCAGAAATATTATTTTTTCAAAATCGTCAATGTTTGAGCTGATGTGAGGGTCTTCGGATGGTACTTTCTAAGAACCCAAGTACACTATTCTTATAGGAAATGTAATACCGAAAATGAGGTTGAAAGTTAAAATTAAATGAGGAAAAGTGGAGAAATCCGAGTTTAAAATGAAAAAACACGGTATTCCTGAAAAAACCTTTAAAAAATCATATCTCGAGTACGGACTGAGATAAAAATATGCGGTTGGCGGCATTTTACTCCATTTTTGATGTAGTTTCACCAACATTTTTTTTTGCATCTGCGAGGGAATCACATATATAGGTATACATATGAAAAAGTTTCAAACTCTAGGATTCGTTTCAGAATGTCTAAAACGGATTTCAATGAAGAAAATTTAGATTTAAAAATTTTTGAAGCCATTGCAATAGCTACATTTTCTACGATAATTCGCTAAAAGGAAAAATTAAAACTTTCATCTGTTAGAATTTCACACTTTTGACCTCAGATTCGGATTCAGCGCACTTGAAAACCCCCAAGTACCAATTTTCAGCTCAAAATACCGTTTAGTTTGGCTAATAAACGGGTAGGAAGATCACGCGTGACGTATAGTAGTGCAAGGGAGCTGAGGGTTCCCCCCAGGCGGGCGGGGGCCATGATGTCATCGTGCAAATGAATTTCCCTTTTGGTTTATTATATCCAATAATAAGCCTATGTGATCGTGTAGCAAAAAATTTTTATAACCCCCTCTCAAACTTTGTCACTTTACGTTTCAAGGTACGTACAATCCAAATTTGAAATGTCTGTTCGCCATCCGCAGTCCGCCGTCCGGGCCATAAAAGGCCTAAGAATTGACTTTAAAAACCCGTTCTTTCGCACATAGACTCCATTTGGGGTCTAGTTGGTCCTAACGTTTAACCATCCCGATCGCTTTACTTGCAAAGGTGCTATGGGCCAATAACGGGCGAAAAAGTGTCTTTTTCGAGGCTTTGAGTGTTAGACGTGTTAGATGCACGCCTGGCACGCTTGGTAGGGGGTCACGGTGGGTGGTGAGGGGGGGTGGAGTGAGAGGAGGTGCCGCGGCACCTTGTGGTGGCTGGAGTGACCAGGGGCGTAGCAGAGGGGTGTTGGAGAATGGATATTTATTACTTTTACGTTTTATATCCATATAATACACCGCGGCACCATGAGGTGGGTACGGCGTTCCTTCGAGGCATGAATATATGTTTTTTTTTTAGGTCATATTTGTGTGTTAATACCAATGCTTTTCCTACGCATATTTAATAACATATCCTCTCGACTTTTCGTACGTACTTAGATAATGATATCATTAAGGCAATAACTATTTGAATAGATAGGAGCTCAAATCGAGAAATATAAACATGCGTATATAATTATAGAAGTACAGGTTGTGGCAACTCGAAATAGGACACGCCGAGGAGTCTGGACGGGCCTTATGACGTACGCAAGTCAACTAAAACTACGATCATACTCAATTGAAAAAATAATAAACCTTTGTGCAATAATTTGCAGCGTTTTTGGAAAGCTCTCATCAAGATCTTTCTATCAACATATGGAGCAGGTAGCTTCTCTCATACTCTAATGTATGGCATTACCCGATGTACGGCATTCCCCCAATCCCCCCCTACCTACCTAGTTCCTCCTTTTCGATTCACGCAAATGTTACATCTAGGGGATAGCTCCTGGGCTATTACCTTTCAGGATATCCTCTGGGAGTAGCAGGTTTATCGCTTGTATCCTTTTGTTCTTGTCCAACCATTATGGCCGGTAACCGTGTATTTACCAACGACAAATAGTTCAGGGAGATGATTTCTACGGGTTTCAGTGAGGATGAAGTTGAGAATGGTGACATCCATAGTGGTTTATGTTTGAACTTTTGTGTATCAGTCTTTCTCCATAATTAACATCGATCATTGAACACTACCCATCAATTGATTTTTGACGGTCCTCATAATCTCCCCTGGTAATATGTAATCTAAATAGTGTTTTCTGAAAGTTTCAACAAAATTTCATTTTTTCTTTGACAGTAGTGTTTCTAGTTGAGAGCGGCAGAACGGGCAAGAAGGCGAAAATAATGTGGGCGATGGGGGTCTACTCAGCTTTGCGAACTCGGGCCAGAGGCGGTGCAAGGCCCTCGAGAATGCGGGAAGGAAAAGGTTAATAATGGAAGGCTTATATAGGAGTGTTCAGACTGCTCGCCCCGCATGCTTAGGGACGTATGCCTCGCACTGTCGATACCGGGATGGCAGTGACTGGCTCCCCAACGATTTTAAGTTTTCGGAACTTCCGCTACAGCGACGCCTCAATTTAGAAGCGAAGCTTTTATACACACACCCCCCCCCCTCTCCCCGCTAAGAACGCTCACCGCTCGGGGAGTCTCCCCGTGAAAACCGTCATGGCCCGAGCGTCAGTCATAATCCGAACTGTCCCGAACGATCCCGATCCTACCCGAGGCCTCCCCGGTCTTTCTTTCTTTACTCTACGACGCCAATCGTCTCTTTCATCTATACTATTTATAAGAATGAAACTCCGTCTGTCTGTCTGTTTGTTTGTCTGTCGTGTCTATGCACGGCCAAACGGCTGAGTGGGCCGGATCTACGAGTGGGGGGATCTTCTTGGGATTTTCCAAAAGTGGGAGCGAGCGAATTTAAAATTGTTTAATCCCACCCGAACCATGGGCCGTAGGGCGGGAGGGGGGTCGAAGTAAGAATTAATGTGCGCTTTTTGGACTTCCCCGCTTCCCCTACCCCTCTAAACGGCCGTCGAAAATTCCGGAAAAATACCGGTTTCGTAGGTTTTCCTACGAGGAAGACGACGGCGCGATCGGATCGCGAAAAAAGTATCGGGAAATGCGTCAAAAAAATGCGAGAGTACGGACCCGTTTTCTCGAAAATTCCGACGAAAAACTTGGTTTTTTTTAAATTAAAATATACCCCATAAAGGTACGTTTTTCGGAACGGTTTTCGCGGGCGAAATAAAGGTTTGATCCCGCCGAATCTGAATCGGATATCGAAAAAAGTGACGAGAACTTGGTCAAATTGCGAGCGGAAGCGAGGGAAGCGTTTAATATGAGAAATTAACTGAGCCGGGCCGCGTTTTTCGACACCGCCGCCCATTTCACAATGTTGCTTACCAGAAGGGACTCTACTTCTACGCAATACCTTGCGAGCGAAGCGAGGAACATCTCCTAATAAACTTTTCGTGGTTCCACGTAGTTTTATAAGATTTAATTTGTTTGTAAGAATTTCCAACAGAAAAAAACGTCTACCAAGTTGGGTGGGCAGTATAACTTCCTCAAGCGAGCAACATTCCCTACATGCCACACTTTGCGAGCGAAGCGAGCAACATTCCCCACATACCACACTTTGCGAGCGAAGCGAGTAATTAAATGGGGGGTCCGGGGGGCATGCCCACCGGCTGGACGTGGAGGCGAGCAAAGCGAGCCGGAGCGGCTAGTAGAATATAAATGAGAATAATGGTGTAGAAATTACTGAATGTACTTCTGATCTTGATGAACAGGCAGATAATTAAGCTCTGTAAATGATTGGGAACTTGTATGTTACCTATATATTGTATGTGAGAACTTGTATGCAATAAAACTGATTTTGCAAAAATTGAAGGATGCAAATTATTAAAAATATATGAAATTAATTCCAATTAGAAGAGATTGTTTATGAGTATGAAAATACTCATAATTCTATTCTACGCTTTATGATATAAAGCTTCGGGCGTCCCTAGACGGCCCCATTTATTTTTTTATTAATCTATGTCGCCTGCTAAAATATAGATTAGTAGGACAAATAGATCAGAATGGTTTGTGTAGTTTGGTGGTATGGATGCTCGCATCTCAAAAATACATAACATCAAGTATGTAGTAGGTACGTAGTACTATGTAGTAAGTAGTAGTAAGTCAAACCCTTCGTAAAAATTCAGATTAGTTGGACAAATAAATCAGAATGATTTGTATAGTAGTATAGTCAAGTAGGTAATCCCTTAGCAAAATACAGATTAGTTAGACGAATAGATCAAAATAACGTTTTAAAATATGACTAAAAATAATTACGTTTAAAAATATGTTTTTAAGTTGTATTCAAATGCAAAATATTTCCGATCTTGGGATCGAACTTGAAACCCTCGACTAAGGAGGATTACATCAATGAACAATCATAGAACTTCACTACTCAATAGGGAGCTTATTTCCGTTTCCGTCAGGAGCGCTTGGTCCGCGACAACCAGGAAGTGGTATTGACTCTATTGAGACTCTCCTGGAGGTAGGGGTGTGTCGGTCCAGGTAATTCTCAGGAACGGTTCCAATGATTCCAGTGACATAGAAGTCACCGTTCCGAAATGCCGGTACAGAACGTCGAATAAAATAATGATCGCTACGAATCAGGGCTCAGACCAACTTTTCATTCAATAGGAAAGAATTATTGAAGCCAGTGTCAAAAAAATAATCATTTTTAATGAACGAGTTTACCTATACCTACAAACATTTCGTTTTGATTTTAAAAAATCAGCATACTAGCTTTTATTGGACTCAGTGAGCTCCTTCTCTCCGACAAAATTGCCCCTGCTTTGGAAAAAAGTTGCTCACAGGGGACAGACGTAGCTACCACACATAGCCTTTCCTCGGCAACTTTGGAGAGCAGTGGAAAAATTTGCCGGTTAATGTTCCACCAATTAATAGGGTCAGCTCCCAATTCGACAGTTTCTTCCTGTGCCGATACCTTCCCGGTCCGTGGAACTAAACCGGGAAGGGCTGGATTCTTGTTACTGCTCGGAACCGTTCCGTAGGGAGACTAGGTTCCACAGTCCCGGTACCGCTGTACCGACACACCTCTACCTGGAGGTAGTCGGTAAAATGACCGTGCCCTAAGGTGCCTAGGGCCAAGCCGTTCATAGAGTTGGTACAGATCCACATCTGCCTCAGGCCACACAGGGCAATCACCATGTTAACTGACTACCTTCGGGTGGTTCGTATGTCGCATCCAGCATGCGTGGTTACAAATTTTACCAACCCCTTATGCCTCACCCTGAGGCAAACGGCGCGAGGCATGCGAGGTGAGCTGCCTCGCACTGTGGATACTAGGCTTAAGTTTTCTAGATTATATGGAGGCCATGCAGCACAACCTATGCAGGCCTAGAGGCTTAGCCCCATAACATTACCTAGGTAGGTAGTTACTTATTTTGACCTATTATGGCATCATTTTAATTTGGGTGGGGAGTAAGTAACGAAGAACACCTTTTTGATCGGCAGCTTAGAACAATATGGGGGAAGACATTTAAATAAATAAATAATCATTTATTGTGAAAAGGCCTAGTGGCCCATTATACATACCAGAATTACAAGGGTAATTGTTACAAAAAATAAAAAAGTATAAAAATGTTACCAATTACAAATTACATATGACGCGTGTTGCGGCCATGAAGAGTATTACAAAATGAACTTATTATAAAAGATAATAAATGTTTGGGGGATATTTAAGTCATGGGAGGCCCTAATAAAAGATAGAAAAAGAAAATAATGAAATAAAATAAAAGCAGATTAACCCTTTCAGTCCCGAATTATTTGAAATGAACAGAAAATTTTCAAATTTTGCACACGATCTACTATTGGTCTAAGGCTCTGGTAAAAATTTCATGACCCTAGTACCATCGGTTCAAAAGATGTACCATGTACAGTATAGTGCACAATGAGACTCAAGCGGTGCTGTGAACAATTTCGAATGTACAGTGTACTGCACAATGAGACTCAAGCGATGCTAGCTATCCTACCTGGATTCAAACAAAAATTCACAGCAGTTTCAAATTCGAACATATTTATTGAACAATTTTATTGAACAATAACTATAAAACTAAAAATAATACCCTTGATCAAGAAATAAGGCAGGGCGAGTAAAGACTCTTTTGTACTTGGAAATCACAGAAACTTTTTGGATTTAGAACATCACGCGATCTACATCGCTCTGGTGCTATTGTACAACCTACTGTACACTACGTGTGAACGCGAGGCAGCGATCCACGTCGCTCTGGTGCTATTGTACAACCTACTGTACACTACGTTTGAACACTTGGCACAACTTCATTTCGCAAATAACCAACTCGATTTTTGCTTCTATAGTAACTAAAGGACGTCTACAATCAATACCAAGCATAAAAGAGCTGATGGATCGTATTTATATTTCAAAAACAACCCAAAAATTGTGGTGCTTATCTGTATCTTCCATGACGGGCGGGTAGAGGACGGAATGAATCAGCAAAAAAGGCTTTATTTTACATTATGTGGAACTTTAAGTCACGCTACCGTCGTTGTTAGGGGATTTTAGTTGATGTTGAACACAAATTATGGCCCTAAAACGGCTCTGGTTGTGGAAAACAAAGTGAGAAGGTCATGTACAGTGGACTGCACAAAAAGACTGAAAGGGTTAATATGGAAGAAAGAAGAAGAGGTAGGGAGGATACACTATTCAGTGTTGGCATGAAATTTAATTACGCCAATTGAACTGACTGATCGCGGGGACAGACTTAAGACGGAGAGGAATTGCATTCCACAGCCTCGCCCCAACTACCCCAACAGAATTAGCCATAGTGCGAGTATTGTGGCGAACAATCCTCAGGGCGTTTGAGCGAGAAGAAATAGCTTTAGAAATGACAGAGTTGAGATAGGACGGGACCAAGGAATGATATATTCTGAAAATAAGTAAGAGGTGTTGAAGGTTAAAATAACTTTTGAGGGGCAAAGAAAATAAATTAGAGTGGGAGACTGACTTATGGGGCTTAATATTATGAACAAAACGGAGGCAGGCATTGTGGGCGACTTTGAGTTTACGCAAGCAAGTGGAGGAGAGTGAGTAGGAGAAAATGGAGCCACATGTAGGCCTGCCGGTCTTGCCACGAACTCGGGGAACGAGCAGCAAGAGGAAACGGCTGGAGCAAGCGCCGGCGGCACTACGTCACTAGCCCCCTCCACGGCGATTCCGTATAAGAGCGCCACGAGGACCTCACCTCCCCCCAGTCTACCATTGACAGTTGCTCAAGTGTATTGTTTAAACCCAATTGTGGTGACGCGAATCGTGACAGTGCCGAACTTGTACTAATTCAGTCGTCGGAATATCGATACAAGAACGGCACATCGCGCAAATCGTGACAGCAGCCGTGACGGTACCTGAGGTGTGGGGCGTTTCCACCACAGTACCAACCCCCTTGGACATTTCCTGTGAACCCAGTCAGCAGATTTGATACGGTATTGTGCCACCATCATTTTATACCATGTCACACTTATTTGATTAATCCGGGTCTTCAACCCTTTCTGGTGTTTGGATATCTCCAGCCCTTCAGGCACGAATATCAAGAGTACTGATCCGTACTTAGAAGTTAACTTGCCTACAACCATATATGTACTACTTTTACATTCCTTACTTGTTGCATTAACTCTTTATGTTCTATTTTATGCGTTCATTATATTGAATCTATGTGAGTAAATGGTGTTGAGCTTTATTATACCTGCATACCTAGTTCTGAGGTTTCATGTCTGGCCTAACTGCCATTAATAAATCATTAGTATTTCTTTTTAGCCCCGAAGAGCAGTCCTTATTGATTATTTAAAGATTTAAACTATTCTTTGGTTAGATCATTCAATTACCGTCCCAGTAGGAGCTTACACACAGTATAAGAAGTGTGGAGCAACCAAAGCCATCACCAATTTCCACTTGAGATTAGGCGGAATAAATTTGTTAAGCCTCTTGAGAGGGTGGAGAGAGGTGTATACCCTCCTGCAGACTTGATTGACATGGAGGTCCCAAGTCAGGGTGCTGTTTATCACCAAACCCAGACTAACCACAGAGTTAGAGAAAGGGATAAACGAACCACCCAACAGAACTGGAGGGATAGAACCGGAGTTGATGATATTTTTAGAAATAATTATAGCTTTAGACTTAGCAGGGTTAATTCCAATTCCATTCCTACGAGCCCACAAGGAAATGGCAGAGATATCACTGTTCAAGCGGAGGAGGACATCAACAACGTCATTGATGCTTCCAGAGATGTAAAGCTGGAAGTCTTCAGCAAAGAGGTGGTAGGAACAGTGCCGGAGGACATCGGGAAGGTCTTTAATAAAGAGTGAAAAAAAGGATAGGCCCGAGGACGGCTCCCTGTGGCACCCCATTCTGCATTGGAAGAAAACTAGATTCTCTATTACCAATATTAACTTTTTGGATATGGGTGGATAAGTGAGACGATAACATTTGACAAGATGAAGTTGAAAAATGGAAGAACTGGCTGAGTTTACTAACCAAAAGTGAATGGGAAACGGAACCAAAAGCATTTTGAAAGTCTAAAGATGGCTGTCCACTAGGTCGACAGAGCGGTGCGACGCGACGCGACACTAAAATCTTGAGGTGCGTCCACTATGGGGCGGATTTCATTTTTCGATCCGTCGTTTTGCCAGTCCCCTGTGCGGTACCCTCTGTGAAAAATGCGGTTCGTCTTTGTGGCAGCTCTGGAAGCTGAAGAGGTGGAGGAAATTGCTGGAAGAAGGAAGATCCATCCAATCAACGCGAAAAGAACAGACTTGGGGGAACACAACCACCTTTTCCATGATTTATTGAGCGATGAAAGGAAATTCGTCCAATATTTCAGGATGTCTCAAGAAAAGTCTTTTGAGCATCATAAAATGATTAAGCCACTGATTGTGAAGCAAGACACTACATTTCAACGAGCCATCCATTTGTTGGAAAAATAACCAAGAAAGTGCTAAAAAGTTCCAGTCATGCAGCATGATCGTATGAGCAAATTTTGGAAATTATAGTACTGTAATATGTTACATTGTTTTGAAAATTATGGACTTTGTAGGAGAAGAAATTGTCAACTACCAATTTTATGGCCAGAAACCCGTTCTAAATAATATTCTGAGATTAAAAAAGAGATTTTGGATTTTTTGGAGTTTTTATAGATTTTTATAGCGCATTTTAATGAAATTTAAGTACCTACATTTTTCTGCATAATTTTGCACATAATTTTCCATGTACATAATATTTTATGCACAAACGCTTACGAAAATGGCCGAGATTGAAAATTTTTCGCTTCGACCTTCGTTCACTAGGTCGATGGGGTGGTGCTAAATGTTTTGGCGTCGCGCCGCGCCACGCTCCAGAAGTTTAGAAAGTGAAAAATTTTCGACTCACCCGCGCGGCGCCGCGCTGTCGACCTAGTGGACAGACTACCATAATTTTCCATTAAATTTCTAGAGACAGATTTTGGCGTCGCGTCGCACCGCGCCACGCCGCTCTGTCGACCTAGTGGACGGCCACCTTAAGAGAACTAAGACAGTGCAAAGTGATTTATCTATAGATAAACGAATATCTTCAATAATACGAAGAAGGGCTGTTTCACAACTGTGGTGGTGGTGGAATCCGGATTGAAAATTGCAGAGTAAATTATTATTTAAAACATGAGAGTTAATTTGCGAGAGGATTAAATGTTCAAAAACTTCAATGATCATAAGAATAATAAAAACGCTGCAAATTATTACATAATGGTTTATTATTTCTGAATCAGATAGCCAGCTATAGTAACCAGCATGCTCTAAGGCTTTCGCCAGTCACTTTTTTAGTATCCACCTCTGTTCTCGCGTTACAGGCTGCGCTCCCGATGGGGAGCAAATGGATGATCGTACAGCCACCCTAGTGGTCTCATTCAATCCACGGAGCTAATTTCTATAGGAATCAAACTAAAACCGTAGGTACACTGGATTCCAAAAGCATACGGGGCATATCCCAGTCGATTCAGTGTCCGAAATTACTTGGGTGACGACACCCCACTTACACTATGGCAGAAATATAAGTAAACAGCTATTCATCCAGAGGGTTCAGATTCCAACCTGCCCATGTAATGCAATTTTAATTTAAAAACGATTTGCTTCAAACTATCTGAGAAGATTTTGGGAAGAAGAAGAACAAAGGATTTTAGATGGCCGCAGTGGCGCCTCATCTCACCACCCACCATGACCCCCTGCCAAGTGTGCCAGGCGTGCGTGCATGCGTAAGTCTAACACTCAAAGCCTCGAAAAAGAGACTTTTTCGCCCGTTTTTGGACCATAGCATCTATGCGAGTAAAGCGATCGGGATGGACGTTAGGACCAACTAGACCCCAAATGGAGTCTATGTGCGAAAGAACGGGTTTTTTAAGTCAATTTTTATGCCTTTTATGGCCTGGACGGCGGACGGCGGACAGACATTTCAAATTTGGATTCTACGCACCTTGAAACGTGAAGTGACAAAGTTTGAGGGGGGGGGGGGGGGGGGGGGGGGGGGGTTATAAAAATTTTTTATTATACGATCACATAGGCTTATTATTGAAAATAATTAACCAAAACATTCTAAGACCGAATCCGTGGAAAAAAGTAACGCTTATTTATAACGTAACACTTTTCGAGTCCATGTGCCAAAGTAAAGACATAAAATGTCAAACCATGTCAAATGTCAAATCAGTAGAAATTTTATTCTATTTGTAAAGTGTAAATCAAGCATTTTAATTTCTCCCTTGATGGGAAAAACAAAAGATCATGGATATGTCTAGTACCTACCTACTGCTTACCAGTTGGTACCTACTATTCAATTGTATACCATACCAACCATTTAGTGCCTTCATTTCACAAGATTATTCCATTATGGTTACAAAACAATATTAGTTTTTAAGTTAGAGTAATAAATCAGCATTCCTTGACACTGCAATGGCTTAGAGGTCATGAAATGTCGTGGTAAAATGAGAGCATTCGAAAAAGTGGCGAACGATTTTCCTACTATGAAAACTATGGGAGTTACTCTTCCCTAGTAACGCCTTGGTTGTACGTGAAAATCAATACAAAATGTGCCGGTCGGGAAAAAAAGTGTCGGTCGGGAAAAAAAAGTGTGAACGATGGTCGGTCGGGAAAAAAAAGTGTCGCGAAAAATTCCTTGACCCCCAGCCAAAAGACATATCCATGTCAAAACCCAAAATTCCTATCACCACGACATGCACACAATGGCGACCTCCTGTTCCCCCCAACTCTGGCGACTATTGACCGCTGACTCATATAACGAGAAGGACGCATCCATAGGCCTTCATCTCACTTGCCTTGTGGGATCTTGGGGAAAAACCATTAAAGGGAGGAAGACACGAACCAACTAATTATAGTATCCATGAGTCAGCTGATCCACCCTCCCCCTCGTCGTAGCCGTGGTCGGGAAGAGCGGGAATGTGCAACATGTTCAAGACCGTTTTGCAGCCCAACTGTTCACCCTCCACTGAAAGTGACCATGACCCAGACTAGAGGGTACTAGTAAGTTGCAAGATGGCTGCAGACTCGGGTATGGATACATGTCCTTCCCCGGAAAATGCTGATTCCCGGAAACGGCCGCTGGATTCCGATGTTGAAGACGCCACAGCGAAAAAATCCAATTGTTCTTCCGGTAAGATATTCTCATTCATTCGCTGATATGGCCATCCTCCTTCGTTATCATTATCTCCGTTATCAAACTCAACTTGACACCCTTTCGATTTTTATGAGATTGAAGTTATAAGCCTGCCTGACTTACGATTTTCCGTTTTCCCTACGAATTTCGTTAATTCCAACAGCGTAAATCCAATTTAAATGTTTGGGTTGTTCCTCATGGAAACGTCATATGGTTGTAAAGTTGTGATGAGGCTCGGGGGCTCCCAAAAGTCGTATCAATACCTTGGGAATTAGTACTTCGGATTTAGTGATTTTCGTACTAATGTTATTTACTGGTTGATTTTCTCAGCGAATTATGAACACAAGACAAAAGGTACTTATTACTGTAGCTCATCTTCTGTTGAGTAACGGTTGGAGAACAGTCAGTTAGGTCAGACCTTGAAATGATTGCTTGTACATGGCAACGTTCCCCGCCTGTCACATCTCATTTTACTTCGAATTTTACATAATCTGACCGACGCCTTCGAACCCATATACATTTAGTTTGACCCGTGTATGTTCATTTATTCAATCAAGTACCTATAAATTGATGAGAGTATCACTGTTGAATTCGGGATCCCATTTTCAATAGGTCTGACAGCTCCCGTGACAACAGCAGACAGCTCTCCCGTCTGTCAAATTAAATACATTCTTAGCAATTATCAATAATGACGAATACTAAAATACATTTAATCTTTGTGAATTCGAGTACATCGTTGAATATTAGTAAAATGTGTTGTGATATATATAAACAGTAGTTGGAAGTCGAGGAATTTATTGTATTCATATCGTTAGGGCATTCGTGGTTACCTTCATTTCTCCAGTTCGGGGTGTAGGGGAATATCGCCACCAAATCTAACTATTTAACCACCTGAGTGACAAATCTCGTAGCCAAGTATCGTCATCTTTAGATCAACAGCAATGTTGGGAAAGTTGGTTTGGGGTCATTAATTTGTTTTTATCAAAGATAAGCCAGTTCACAGTTTTTGAAACTTGTCGTTTTAGTTTTACTGTTGTAGAGTTTTCGTGGTAAGTAGGTAATATTTTTTCATACGTTTATGTAAATCGTTGAGCATGTCGACGTAGAATAATCATTTAGCTTTCGTTTCCACATTCATGATTTTTTACGAAAACTGTAGTTTTTAATGATTTTTTTTTATCTCGAAAAGTTTACTGGGGCAATATTGCCACACCGAATTCACGGTAATTCCGCCATGGCGATATTGTCCCAATGCTCCAATCATCATTCTTCTTGAAAGTTTTTTGTGGTTATAATCACTTATTTCTATTGATTCTAAGTAATTAAAATATAAATTAATATTTAAAATACGAATTATATTGTGATAGTTGTGATAAGCACTTCTATGTCGTGATTTATTAGATGTTTACCTACCTACTTATCTACTGAATAATTGTACTGTAGGTATCTACCTAACTGCCTTCCTAAATTAACATAGGTAATCGTTGTAAGATTCCACTCTTCTCCCGTTTTGACTTTGACAATGGATCTTTCGAGAAAACCAACAATTTCATTGAAAAACCCACATTTTTTAACATTAAAACATTATTTTCTCCCCTAAATAACAAATTAAAGTAAAATTGATAATACCGTTGGAAAGCATATTAGATGAAGCAGTTTTCATGAGATTTGCCAGTTTCCAGGATTCTTTTTAAAAGAGTAGTAAAGTTTTAAAGATTTTCAGAAATATTATTTTTTCAAAATCGTCAATGTTTGAGCTGATGTGAGGGTCTTCGGATGGTACTTTTTAAGAACCCAAGTACACTATTCTTATAGGAAATTTATTGCTGATACCGAAAATGAGGTTGAAAGTTAAAATTAAATGAGGCAAAGTGGAGAAATCCGAGTTTAAAATGAAAAAACACGGTATTCCTGAAAAAAACTTTAAAAACTCATATCTCGAGTACAGATTGAGATAAAAAATATGCGGTTGGCGGCATTTTACTCCATTTTTGATGTAGTTTCACCCAAATTTTGTTTTGCATCTGCGAGGGAATCACCCTGTATATATAGTTTGACCTTTGTTTAGCTTATGCAATTCTCTCCCCATTTAATATTGTTAGTATCTGCCCTTAACTTCATACTTTTAGAAATATTCACTTCGGCCCATTCTACTCGGAACAAATGCTAAAATTTCTTTCGCACATGTTTGGGGAGCTAATTAACGACATAAGTATGAAGCATGATTTTTTCTCTCAGCTACTTCAACAAATATTCTATATTACCTACCTATTATTTGTCCCAGGTAATGATGGAGTTTACCACTTCAAGATTTTGGTCCCAAGTGGAGCCGCTGGGGCTATTATTGGAAAAGGGGGAGAGACAATCGCACTACTTCAGAAAGAAACGAATGCTAGAGTTAAAATGTCCAAAGCCACCGATTTTTATCCAGGTACGTAAATTATTATAATTTTAAGTGGTTGGTATTCTTAGCGTGGCCATGTTTTGGGTCTCGAAACTTTCTTTTACCTACATTACATAAAGAAGAACTAAAAAGTCTATACCGTGTGGGATTCCTTCATTGTATCTTGTACTTCTTAAATAGTCCAGGAGCCAAGGCTGAAAATAGATTAAGGGAGAAGGTTTAAGATTGGATTTTGAAAATATAATCCATTTTTAGTTTTAAAAAAAATCGTTGTCTGCTACCTAGAAAAAGGTGGAATACAAAATGGCGGCCTCATAAAGATGGTTTAATTTACCATCTTGAAGTTTTTCTCTCATAATTCCTAAACCATTCATCCTACAAAAATTTTTAAACGTAGCAAAGTTGTAGAGCATAAAAATACAAAGCGATCTGACCCAAAAACTATGAATTATCCCCAAAATAAGCGAATTTCAAAAAATTGAGAATCGGGCTAATTTTGGGTCAGCCCCCAAAAGAATGGAGTCCTTAAAATATTAAAGGAAAACTTAAAAATGGGCGAATTAAGCCGTATTCATGCAGTCAATATTTTGTATTTTACGTATTTTGAGATGGCAGACAAAGATTTTCTCACTCAGAATGGAATAAATTTTCAAAATCTAATCTCAAACTGCTATCAATTCGTATGTCTCAACTAGAATAGACACCACTAACTGTAAGGTACCCACTAGTTATAAAGGTGGGTACAAATAATACTGGTAATATGGTAACCCAAAATTATCATAATTGGAGTCCTTTTTGGAGCATCCTAAAACAATTGCGATTCTAACTGTACTAACTATAACTAAGTTTCTATAAACTATAGAAAGACCTACAGTCTTATATGAAGGCGCAACAAACCATGGTATTCAGGACACGCTGTGATCATCCCCCCTTTTCATTAGATTTGTCAATATTCCTTGTAGTTTGCGAATTAAATAACTCACTAATAAGTTGTGGCAACCCATCAACGAACAAATCTGATTTAGTAACTGTCCAAAAAAAAGGGTCTTTTTGTGTTGAGATTTTTCCTACTAACTTTTTAAGTACGGAATTTCCGTAGTGGCCGCGCACTCCCCTGCCTGTATTAGTCAAAACCCATGCAACCTGAATTGCAACCTCCAACCCTGGGTTGCAATATGCAACCTGATGTGCCTGAATTGTCTTGGCCTTCTGCCGGCCGAAAAGAGTGCTTTCACTAAACTGCATATCACTCTGGTTCTACTCGTTCCAATTCCTTCAAATTTGGAAGAAATTGCTTAGGTATTTTCAACAAAATTAGTCTAGGCTAATCATGTGTTTGGGACTTTGATATATTTTTTAATAATTCATTTTTGTAAAGAATCGGGAATAATTCAGTTTATTTTTTTCAAGTATTACAAGAACAAAACTCTAATCATATTTGAAGAATAATACTGACCAGATGTATCATAGGTACCACTTTAGGATGAATTTATGATAAAACAACTTATTCAATAACTCGTTCTAGTATGGTATACAGGGTGTCTCAACTTAAGTAGGCAAGACTTCAGGGATCAATTCTACAAGTAATTTGCAACAAAAAGTGTCTCCTAAAGTGTTATTTTTTAAAGCTTCGTTTTCGAGTTATTGACGATCTAAGATTTTTTTCGTGTTTTCGACCTTATCTCCTAAAAATGGCTGTGACCCCATCATTCTTTGAGTATTCTCAAACCTGAGGATACCGTTGGAAAGAACGTTAAATTTCCTATCTTTTTGATGCCAAATCATAATTATTCAAGAGAGTTAAGATACCGAAAAAAGAGGTCAAAGTACAAACTTTGTAAAATTCTAAAAATTTGGGTTTTTTCAATCTGATTCCTCCCTCCATAAAAAAAATGAACAGTCGTTTGCAAGTACAATAAAAACTTCAAAATCTTATCAGCTTTCTAACGGTATAGCCAAAAAATTGATAAAAGTAACAACAAGGAGAAAAAACGGCTTTTGAATGCGAAAAAACGTGGTATTTTAAACGAAAATCGATGGATTTTAGGAAAAAACGATCTCCCACAACTTTATGATTTAAATGTCGAATTCTACGTCCTTTGACCCTCGAAACTCAGAGAAGGGCACTCTCGCCCTTATTCGTTAGTCGTAGAGGTCTGCAAGTGTCACCATTCGATTCAGCGTGAAAAATTACGTAGAATTCGACATTTAAATCATAAAGTTGTGAAATTACTTGTAGAATTGATCCCTGAAGTCTTGCCTACTCAAGTTGAGACACCCTGTATACGGAAACAAGGATTTACGCACAAAGCAATACCACACCCCTCACATACATCTATAAAAGGTTTTGTTGTTTACCGTCGCACAGAGCGTCATTTGTAGGATCTAACAATATCACAATTGGATACTTTTTGTTACCGCTAGGGTGCCTGGGATAGCAGAAAACGAGGACGATCGAGCTTGGAATGCTGGACGAGTATGCTCGTCATCCGTCCTCCAAGACAAATTAGGTTGAGACGAGTATACTCGTCATCCGTCCTTAAAAGGTTGATGCAAATGTCATGAATTGGTTTTGGGAAATTTTCAGCGAACATCAAATCTAACAGTACTCCTCACTAAGAGCTTTTTCATTAGATACGATAACAAGAAATTCATTATATTATCATTTTTCAGGAACATCAGAACGAGTCTGCCTGATATCTGGAGGTATCGACGCTATCATGGAAGTGTTAGAGTTCATCAATTTCAAAATCAGAGAAAAGCCTGATTTAGCTAATGCCAAAACTTCAGAACATGATGGAAAATCAGAGAGAGAAAAACAGGTAAATTGCACTATACATAATAGTGTAGTCTTACTATATACTAGATACATTTTTCGCACGTTTTCTCATAATGCAATGAAGATTTTGAGTAATTTATTCTTTCATTGTTAGCTATTGTTTTGTATGAAAACTGCTTGTTTCAGGTTAAAATACTGGTACCAAATACAACTGCTGGAATGATTATTGGAAAAGGTGGAAGTTATATCAAACAGCTCAAAGAAGAGAGCGGTGCATATGTGCAGATATCTCAAAAAGCTAAAGATCAATCTCTTCAGGAGAGATGCATCACTGTTATGGGTACGATATTCTGTGGCTAGAATATTCAATTTACTTGATCATGAGAATAGCATTGTTTTTTTTATTATTATTATTAATAAGTAAATTAGACCTGTAAATCGTTATGATTTAGGAATAATTTGTGTCAAGTTAAACTGCTTGCACAGCCAGATGGTTGTTTCCTACCTTCTAATACATCGCTTGAAAAAATCACTAGAGTTTGAACTTGAAATTTAGTTACAGAAGACCTTACAAATCACCTGGGCCTGGATAGCATTATGCCAAAACTCCTGCAAGAAGGAGGGCGCAATGTGTAATGAACTTAGGCGCCCCGTGGTGCAATGGGGAACCGGCGATTCCTTCCCGTCAAAGTGAAAGTTGGACCTTGCGATCCGAGGGAGATGGCGATTCCTACCGGTGTGAGGCCAGCCAGCGAGCTGAGGTTCGGCGATTCCTTCCCCTCCAATCTCAAAGCGATAAGGCCCGTCAGGAGGAGTCGCAAAACAACAAGTTACAAGTTTAGTTTAGTTATAATAGATGATCGATGATGGATCCTGGCGCTGCCGACACTGTTTTTGTCACGGAAATTTTTTACAAATTTACAAACCGAAATCTACATTAAGACCTATGACAGCGACCAACATACTCCCAAGAGTCGGACAAAAAAAAAAAAAAAAAAAAAAAAAAGAATCTGGCAACTCAGCTCTACAAACTCCCGAGGATGACCCTTCTTACCAATTTGCTAAAAAGGGTCAATGTTAAGTTTGGCGGGATTTTTGAGCAATGAAATTGAGACGTGAACTGTACGACGGATTTTTTATTTTGTGATTATTGTGATTTTAATACTTGGTGACTGTAATACTTTGATTTGGGTTTTAAGTACCTACTTGAATGTGCAATTAAGGGCTTAGTCCAATAAAGAGTTAATTTTTCCTTCAAAACTAACCAACACCTGGGCGGGAAGCAATTGAGTAACGGGAAGGAATTGAGTAACCGGAAGGAATCGCCAACACTTTAAGGGGAAGGAATCGCCATGCTTTTTGGAGATCAGGAAGGAATCGCCGGTCCCCGGGTGCAATGGGGGCGTAAATCCACACTCGTAGATAGAGAGGGGTGTGACAGTACCATAAGAGATACAACTCGTACTAATAGCATATATGCTACGTTCGGAGAAGATTCGTTTTCCAGTTCTAGGATCACCCATCCATCGCCAAACGCAGGCTTTCAAAAACACGGGAAGAAAGCGCCCAACGCCCGTTGGGAAACAACGGAGCGACGGCAGCGCATTCCCTTGGATCTCGCGGGAACTGTCACAATCCCCCCCCCCCCCCCCCTTTAAAAACATACTTGATTGAAGAGCAAGTATGTAAACTAGGTGGAATAGTTTACTGGTTGAGAACTGATGCTCACTAATAAATAGCTGCATTGGCGATTGAGGATAAAAAGGTGAAATTAAAACAGGATGGATTGTCAATGAATCTTCATATGAAGTATTCATTAGGTAGTTAACCCCCAATCAAAGATTGGAACAATCGGGAATAATATAACTTGCTCAACCAGGAGACTTACAGTAGGGAGCTGCCCACTTTGGGGACTTATGTAATAGGGAACGATGCCCTGGGTTTGGGAACAATGCCCTTGAAAATTATGTATTTTAAATAGAAATAATATGAGGGGATAAATTGAGAAATTAATAATCAAGAACCAAAGTAAGTATTTATGTTTCCATGGGAGTATAATGGGTATTCCTTCTGGAAACCCGGGCCATGTTTCTTCTGAAACATTAACGCCCCAAAAATAATGGATTGGATTACTAGGCGTCAGCCGTACATAATCCTAACCACGCTCTGCTACCATGTAATGGACTTAGGCGCCCCGTGGTGCAATGGGGGCGTAAATCCACACTCAAAGATAGAGAAGGGTGTGACAGTACCATAAGAGATACAACTCGTACTAATAGCAAATATGCTACGTTCGGAGAAGATTGGTTTTCCAGTTCTAGGATCACCCATCCATCGCCAAACGCAGGCTTTCGAAAACACGGGAAGAAGCGCTCGACGCCCTTTGGGAAACAACGGAGCGACGGCAGCGCATTCCCTTGGATCTCGCGGGAACTGTCACAAATGTCACCAGGATTGTAGGTGCTCTCTTCAGGGCATGTCTGGCAACAGGCACTATCCCTAGGAGATGGAGTTAAGCTCGGGTTGTCCTTCTGCCAAAGCCCATGTACAACCTAGCAAAGGCAATTAGGCCTTTTTGTCTAATGCCCTTCAAATTGAAGGTGCTGGAAAAACTTGTTGACAGACACTTGAGGGAAACCTACTTAATAGCGAGGCCTATACTTCTCAATCAGTTTGTTTATCAACAAGTCATACCCTGTGAGGCGGCATCGCATCATCTCAACAACGGGGAAACTGCTGGCCAACAGAAATTTGCAATTGGTATATTTTTGGATTTTTTGGGGCATTAGACACCGCCTCAGTAACTGAACTAAATACCTCGCGACGATGTGTTTGAACCCATTTAAAAACGGAAGTTAGTGAAAAAACGTTGTCTATTTCCCTGAAAAATAAGGAATTACAATGTTGAATTGATTTTGGCGGTTAGGCCATCATCAGTAACAAACAATAACTATTATTGTTATTGACAATAACTATTATAATAACTGTTATTGTTTGTTTCCGATGATGGCCTAACCATTGAAATCGATTTAACATTGTAACTCTTCATTTTTCGTGGAGATAGACAACGTTTTTTCACCAACTTCCGTTTTGACCTCAGTAACCTCAATTATAAGGGCTACTCGTGAGCCCAACATACACACCGCCATATGTAAGTGGATAGAAACAATGCATACGAGTAGAACAGAGAGAGCGGAGCTCCTTGGGGAGTTGGTGGAGGTGTCTGTGACAAGGGGCTGCTCACGGGGGGTTGCTCTCCCCCTGCTGTGGTCTCTACTAGAGGAACTCGACACACTTCGCACCCCGGCAAGAAAAGTGACACTTTTAAAAAACCTCACTTTTCAGGAGAGCCAAAAAACCGACATCAGTAACACAATAATGATGATTACGTCCAAACGCTGCTACTTGGGACTGCCATTTTAACTGATTGTACGGAAGAAGCAATTCAGATAACATATATCTTAATAATTGTTTTGTTAATGTCATCAGGAATTGATTATTCGGCCTACAAAAGGCGAATTTCGTCGATGTGTCACTTTTCTTGCCGGAATAGTTCAAAAGGTGCTTGTAAATTGAACAGTGAACCTTAATCACAGCACTTGAAAAAGTTAGGCACTTTTGGGTGGCACTTGATTAGGTACATAGTCTTAAAATTTCCCAGATAAATGTCATTATTCTCAAACTAAATTAATTATTTAAAGAACTAGAGAACGCAACACAATACTAACTTATACATCCATTTAAAAAACAACTTCAGTCTGCAAAGAAGTACATGCATTTAAGAAAAAATGGTTCATAAAACCAAGGAACATTTAATAAAAAAAAGTTTTTCTGAAGAGATTACAATGGTTTATTAAAGAATAGGTAGGACCAAAAGAGATAGGTAGGACCTAAGGCTATTGGTAATACTTGAAGCACCAACAACTGACACTGTAGAAACTAATTAAAAAGAGTTTGGCACGAAGTACCTAGTGTTGTGCCGTTAGAGCTAAGACTAGGAAATTCGGAGTCACATACAAGTCATTCGTAGTCAGTTAAATAAGGCACAATAGTAGGATTCATAAAATTGAGGAATCAGGTTGTCAGCAATCAAATCATTAATATCTGATTTCTTACCATCTGCTAGTGGTATCTTGCTTGAGTAAGCAAGGATGGGACGATGAAGCACGCCTTGTATTATCGAGTATTTTTGACAACCACTTCCAAAAATTCATCTTTGAAACCAGATTTTTAAAAGAAACAGAACCCCTTGAGTCGATTTTTGAGCCTTCATAACCCTTAGGTCTGTGATTTTAATTGACTTTCCATTAACGGTTTCACTATAATTAGTTCCAGTTTGCTGTGCCAAACCCTTGAGATCATCAAACTGGGGAAACATTTCTCGAAGTGTCACTCTTCTTGCTGGGAGTTGGCCCAAAACAGGTGCGAGGAAAACTGACACTAGCGACTTCCCACGGCCAGTGCTGTTACTACAGCCAAAACAAGTTTTTCCTCTGGTAGATATCAGTCTGGAGCACGCAATGAAAGTGCTAACCCAAAACCGGATTTTATGAGAAGTGTCACTTTTCCCAGGGTGCGACTTGGCTTTTGTGCTCATGGTTGCTCTGGTGGTGTGGTCATCCTGGTTAGGATACTATTTCTTGGAGTAGTCTTAGAACTGGCTCAGACAACTCTGAAAGAGGTGGAGGATTGTTATGGCACTGAGGGCCTTGGGGTAAAGGTAAATGCTAATTAAACCTGAACAAAACCACGCTTGTCACCTTCACTAGGAAAAGAAATCTGAAGAGCCATTATGAACCTCTTCTCTTTAGTCCTAGTGTGACCTTGCTGCATGAGGGTAAATATGCAGGGTGATTCCCTCGTAGATGCAAAAAAAAAAATTTGGGTGAAACTACATAAAAAATGGAGTAAAATGCCGCCAACTGCATATTTTTATCTCAATCCGTTCTCGAGATATGATTTTTTAAAGGTTTTTTCAGGAAAACCGTGTTTTTTTCCTTTTAAACTCAAATTTCTCCACTTTACTTCATTCAATTTTAACTTTTGACCACATTTTCGGAATCAGCATTAAATTTGATATAAGAATAGTGTACTTGGGTTCTTAAAAAGTACCATCCAAAGGCCCTCACATCAGCTCAAACATTGACGATTTTGAAAAAATAATATTTCTGAAAATCTTTAAAACTTTACTACTCTTTTAAAAAGAATCCTGGAAACTGACAAATCTCATGAAAACTGCTTCATCTAATATGCTTTCCAACGGTATAATCAAGTTTACTTTTATTTTGTTATTTAGTGGAGAAAATAATGTTTTAATGTTAAAAAATGTGGGTTTTTCAATGAAATTGTTGGTTTTTTCGAAAGATGACCCTCCATGAACCTACGAGTATGGGGTCGGTTTCTATGTATTTTTTCACGCTGTGTCGAATGGTAACATTTGTAGATCTCTCCAACTCCGTTATAACCGAGTTTTACACTTAAAATCGCAAATGTTTAGTTTGTTTGTTACGATTAAATGTATGTGTGTTATGGGGTAAAACTAGTTAATTAAAGTGTAAAACTCGATTATAACGTAGTTGAGAGATCTGCAAGAGTTTCCATTTGATCCAGCGAGAAAAAATACATAGAAACCGACCCCATACTCGTTGGTTCATGGAGGGTCATCTTTCGAGAAAACCAACAATTTCATTGAAAAACCCACATTTTTTAACATTAAAACATTATTTTCTCCCCTAAATAACAAAATGAAAGTAAAAGTGATAATACCGTTGGAAAGCATATTAGATGAAGCAGTTTTCATGAGATTTGCCAGTTTCCAGGATTCTTTTTAAAAGAGTAGTAAAGTTTTAAAGATTTTCAGAAATATTATTTTTTCAAAAACGTCAATGTTTGAGCTGATGTGAGGGTCTTCGGATGGTACTTTTTAAGAACCCAAGTACACTATTCTTATAGGAAATTTAATGCTGATACCGAAAATGAGGTTGAAAGTTGAAATTAAATGAGGCAAAGTGGAGAAATCCGAGTTTAAAAGAAAAAAACACGGTATTCCTGAAAAAACCTTTAAAAAATCATATCGAGAGTACGGATTGAGATAAAAATATGCAGTTGGCGGCATTTTACTCCATTTTTGATGTAGTTTCACCCAAATTTTTTTTTTTTTTGCATCTACGAGGGAATCACCCTGTATATGTGTATTCTTGGATCAACACTGATCTGGAACAAACACCTAGGACGCATTGCAAACAGATGCAAAGGAGCCCTTATGTGCGCTACGCGCACATGTGGGAAATTATAGGGACTTACTACCAGGGGATGGGCCCATTGATATACACCATGATCCTTAGACCCGTCATACTATTGTACTGTTGTGTTTTGTAGTGGCTTAAGGCTAGTCAGGTGGGAGCTCGGCAAACCCTCACCAATATTCAGCAACTGACCTGTTTACCCATACTGAAGCAATGCATGGTACAGCAGCCATGGAAGCTCTACTGGGGTCGCCCCCAGTGGATACCTTTATAAAGGGGGGGGGGATAATGGTATCGAGGCTGAGATGGAATCGGTCTTGGAGGAAAATTCCCCATTGAGGCCATACTGGAAGTGATACAAGAACCACTGCTTGGCATGGAGGTCGATATCATGCCCAAAACTCTCACTCAAACCCACCTATGAATGAGATATTGCATTTCTGGCTTCACCATTATACTGAGCTAGAAGTAAATTTATTCGAGCCTGCCCAGCTAATGTTAAATCGTTCTTTTAAAGTTTTAAAGTTGCAAATGTTCTCGATGGAACCTCAGTTGTAGCACAACATCCTCGTTCGATAGTTGTGTGAGGTCAAAATTATGTGCCAGGGCTCGTTGCATTGGCATGCTTCGCTCCCCAAGTGCAAGGAAATATGCCTCAATTGTTCCTTTCACTTCGTCCCATTCCACTTCACCAGCACTGTGAAGTGCTATCATATTTTCTATTATTTCCATTTGTATTTTTAGTAGAATATTTTATGCAAGAAACTGAACCACAGCTCGCTCAAAATTAATCGAAAATACTATTCGCGTCACTTTAACGGTAGTATGCAAAGTTTGGTGTGACTTTGAACCTCAACGCAACCGGGGGTTCTCCACCATATGTTCAAATTCGCTACAAGAACGGTAGCATCTCGTTTTGCTCGCTCCAAGTACCGGTCACGGGCCTCGTTGAGTTGTCATCACCCGTTGGTTGCTATAACTCTCTATTATGTTCAGCACAAAAACCTTTAAAATTACGTGTCACTCAGCTAAAAGAAATTGGGGGGGGGGGGGGGGGGGGTACTTTTGGGATCCTGCATAGTAGTAAAGTTCAGCTCTATTTCAACTAACCTTTGTATGATGAACCTTCAGCAAATTTCGAAGACATTATTAGGAGGGAGAGGGAACTATACAAATATGCACACTTGTGTTCTTGATTGAACAAAGTATTTTTGTGCTTGGATGTATAATTATTTTTGAATATTTATGTTCAGGGGACTCTGAAAACAACAAAAAAGCATGTGCCATGATCCTTTCCAAGGTTCAAGAGGACCCTCAAAGTGGTAGTAGCTTAAACATTAGCTATGCTGACATTCCTGGTCCAGTTGCTAATTTTAATCCAACCGGCTCGCCATATGCACACACCACTACTCAGCAAGCATATGCAACTGCTGCTTTAACTTCTTCTGTGCCGTGTAAGTCCTATTTTCATATTTCACTATATATTTCATTCATCATTTCATAATTCTGAATGTATCATCAATATCGTCATGACATCATAACTGCATGGAAATCTGTCCCATCGTTGTCACACTTTTTTAGTAGTTTCTTAGCAATTTTAATCGCTGATTCTATTATTCCATTGGATCAGCTGTACAAAAGCGAAGAAGTGGAATGAGCAAATTCCTACTATTTTAAGGATGACCTGAACTCTCGTCCAACAAATTGAGGTGCATTATCGGAAATAAGATGTTAGAGATCGAATCGAGATTGTTAGAGAGAGCGATATTGCAGTAATGTTGGTCATTTTCTTCAGCGCAAAAAAATGAAATGAAATAAATAAATGAAAAAAATAAAAAATCAGAGAGCATGTCTATGATTATAGGACAAGCGTACATCAATCGCTGTGCTCGCAAGCAACAGCTGGGTGAAACATTGGAGTTACTATTAGCTGTATGATGTACGAGGGTTGTCCAGAAAATAAGTTCCGTTTTGATCTGTAGGGTGGTAGGAGTGGCTTTTGCCAAATCTGGTAACACCGCTCGAAAGAGGAGAGGTGGGGGAATAGAATGAGAGGTGGATGACCTCAGTCGGTCAGTTACCAACGTCAGGGCAGGTAGTTGAAATGGAGCCCTCCACGTCGCGTCCCGCCACCTCGATCCCCGTTCCCTCTCGAGTTGTTGTGCGCGGAGTGATTCAATTTCTTTATGCACAGGGTTTCAAATCAGTTCAAATTCACGAACAGCTCATTTCTGTTTATGGAGAAGGTGTAATGAGTGAGTCAATGGTGAGGAGATGGGTACGTGAATTTAAGGGGGGAAGACATTCACTTGAGGATGAAAGTGGGAGAGGCAGACCCTCAGTTGTGACGGACGAAATTGTCGCAGAAATCGACAATGCAGTTCGCAAAGATCGTCGTTCAACCCTGGATGAACTCCACCTGAGTTTCCCAGACATCTCACGATCCCTCATCCATGAGATCGTCTCGGAAAAACTTGACTTTCGGAAAGTTTGCGCTCGGTGGGTCCCTAGAGAGCTGACGCCCCAACACAAGGAACAACGAATGGCCGCAGCTCGAGAATTTGGGATGTTCTGACCCATCCACCTTACAGTCCCGACTTGGCCCCTTCAGACTATCACCTGTTTACCAAAATGAAGGCGGAATTGGCGGGAGAACGTTTCACAAGTGACGAGGAAGAGAAAGAAGCTGTCAAGAAGTGGACCAAGGAGGTAGCGGCAAGCTTTTATGAGGAAGGGATTACGTGGGAAAATAGTGCATATGTTCAACTACAATACCTGTAAGTTTCAAATTTTTTCAATAAAAACTTGATTTAAAAAAAAAAAAAAAACGGAACTTATTTTCTGGACGACCCTCGTATGTATTCCCTAGTATAGGTAGTTCCGAATTCTCTTGATTCCTCATAGGTCTTCCGAAATTCCATTCATTCACGATAGCATGAATGTTATTTTAATACAAAACAACTGTGTAGACGAAAAACTTTATCAACAAGGAAACTAGAGAATTTGATGTACCTGTCTCCTTTCATGATTTAAACAAACACACTTTTTGCTTCTTTTCCTATTGGCCATAAATTTTATTTTTAGTTCCCAAATTAATTGTTTCGATAGTGTTTCAATTAAAAACGTTCCAGTCATGCAGCATGATCGTATGAGCGAATTTTCTTAAATTATCTATAGTATTACATTTGTTAAGTTGTATTGAAATTTGAGCAATTTCAGTAGAAAGAAATGGTTAAAAACAATTTCATGGCAAACAAAACTCGTACTAAATAAAATTAGGTATTTCAAAAAATATTTTTGATTTTTTTTTTTTTGCAGTTTTTATAGATTTTTTAGCAAATATATCACACACACAAATTATATACAGGGTGTCCCATCTAAACGGGCCCATCGGGAAATTACAGCCTTAAGCGGTGTGAGCTATCGAAAAATTGAACTGGACCTTTTTTATAGTATTTCAACTCAGCTTCACGATGCGGAAGTCCGATTTTTATTTTTCCATCTTTTAGGGTCTCAAATTTCAAAAAATCAACGACGATTTGGAAAACTTTTTTTAAATCGTAAGCGGTTCAAGTGTAATTTCATCCCCCTGATGGTGATTGTTGATTATGGACGCTGGGGTCTGATGATAGATAGTTTAATGCTGATTTCAAAAGTGATGTGAACATCTCAAAAATTGAAGATAAAAATAGTAAAAAAGTGTCGGTAATGTCTAAAAGGAATCGGCGGTTTCTGTTTTCGCTAAAAGTGGAATAACTCAGAAACGAAGCCCCAAAAAGAAAATTTCAAAGATGCATTTTCTGTTCCAAATTCAACCTAAAATCGGAAAAAGCAATAAAAAAGGGGGGTCAAGAGGAAACCGTAAGTTTCAATCAATGATTTGAGACATGGAAAAATAAAAATCGGACTTCCGCAAAAAGTGGAATAACTCAGAAACAAAGCCCCAAAAAGAAAATTTCATAGAGGCATTTTCTGTTCCAAATTCAACCTAAAATCGAAAAAAACAATAAAAAAGGGGGGTCAAGAGGAAACCGTAAGTTTCAATTAATGATTTGAGACCCTAAAACATGGAAAAATAAAAATCGGACGTTCGCATTGTGAAGCTGAGTTGAAATACCATAAAAAAGGTGCAGTTCAATTTTTCGATAGCTCGCACCGTAAGGCTGTAATTTCCCGATGGGCCCGTTTAGAAGGGATACCCTGTATATATATATATATATACTTATGGTTGGTTTGAAACAGTTCTATAAGAACAGTATATCTTTTGGCACAGATGTGCAGTGAAAATTAAAACACAAATAAAGATTGAAACTTACACAATTTTTATTGATATTTCGGCGATCGCCTTTTTCAAAATGAAGAGGATGATCTTATCCGAATGGCCTGTAGCATAAATTCCATTTTTGTAGTCCAATGTGTCAATGTCTACTCTTTCCCAGGGCAACTGTGGTAGTTTATGTATGTGCCTTCAGTGGTGCGTTGGGCTGGTCATCACCCTGTTCCTGGCATGTTCTACAAGCCCGAATTTTTTCTTTAAACTTGGAACTCATAAAAGGACAGAATAATATTTCTCTGGCTCTGTGTATAGATGCGTTCATGACTAGATGGCACAAATGAATTTTTGGTATAAACAATTTGGGATACTTTGGCTTCCCCAAAAATTGCACAATCCAGGATAGCCAATTCTTCTTTCAATTTCCAATACGGGTGTAAGGAGTTTGGTATGCTTCTGCTTGTATTCTGACCAACCGATCTTTAATGTTGGCAATGCAGAGGGTTTCATCCAGTGATGCTTTTTGGAAACGCTTGCAGAATTTTTATGACATCCATTACCTGTAACAAATCGAGCACTGTATATAGAGTCCTCTGTCGTGAGTACCTTCTCCAGCTTGGTTAGATTTCCTTTGTCTAAATGGAGATGGGACAAGATGTTGCTATATGCATATCCTTTCCTTTGTTATACTTCATCTTTCGATTATATCCATAGATCCTCAGGAGCATTCTCCTGAGTTGGATTGGAGCTTTAAAGAGAGGTTTTTGGAAGATTCTTTCCAACGGTTTGTGGTAACTTTGTTCAATGATCAGTTCTCTCCAACCAGGTGGATGCAAATCTATCACAATCTGACAGGATTAGACATACACTCCCAATCAATGTTCATACAGTTTCGCTCGTTTGAGCTGAGGCTTCAAGATGCAAATGCTATTGTGTGATTATCCTGAAGAAATATGCAGCCCATATCTTGGCAAGAACTGTCGGACTGTATCACAACTTTATTTGCTGGATCAAAGTAGACTAGCACAGGGGCTGACGTGATCAGCTTTTTGACAATGTCCACTGCATCCTTCTCTTCTTGTTCAAACTTCCATTTTGTGTCCTTTTGCAGGAGAATCCTAAGAGGCTCTGTGATAGCTGACAAATTCGGAACAAATTTAGCCATGTATGTAACTTACCTGAGGAAGCTCTTATTTTCTTTTTTGTTTTCAGGTTACCTCATTTCTTGCACCGCTCTGACTTTTTCTGGGTCTTTTTATATGTCTGCATTCGAGAAAATGTGCCTCATGTACTTGTCTTCCCACATTTTTAGTTTGACTTTTTTGTTTATTGAATTTCAGATTTGCTGCACATGCTGTGGACAGTAGTTTCCTTAGGGCTCGGTCATGAGACGTGGATGCTCCCTCATCAGTTTCACTGATCTCTAAAACAAGGATATCGTCCTGTACTATAATGATATTCCTGATCCCTCCAAATATTTTATGAAGTCGGCGCTGATATTCATCGCCACTGATCTTCAGACCAAACAGAGGGTGAAGCCATCTGTACTTCCCGAACGGTGTCCAAACATTTGTGAGTTTTGAACTTTCAGTGTCGAGCCACAAATCCCAGAATCCGCCTTTGGTGTCCATAACACTAAACAGGCGTGCATTGGTCAGTTCTGGAGTTACGTCCTAAAAAGTGGGAGTCTCGAATTCACTCCTTCTGAGTGCCTGATTCAAGTGGAATAGATCAATGCACAGACGAAGTTTGGCTAGTGTTTTTACAATCACTAGGTTACTATTGCACTCTGTGAGTTCTGTTTCCTTGGCAATTATCCCTTTTGCTTCCAGTTCGGCTATCTTCATTTATCTGTGAAGGGGCACTGGGACGCATCTTGGGATTTGTTTGACATGCCTATTTGTTTGCCTGCTGGATCTATGTGGAGTTTGTAGACTCCATTCACGTATCTCAAACCCGAATAAACATCTTAGAACTCGTTCACAACACTGGGATTTTTTTAAACATCTACTGTGTTTTATGCAGTTTTTTATTTCATTTTTTTATTTTTTAAGAGGATAGGCAGCCCTCCGACCCAGATGTTCCTTCAATGACCTGAAACATTAAGGGAATGTGCTTGTCAACTTTAGATACTGTGAGGCTGATTTGGCCTATAGGTTTTATTATGCCTCTGCCAAAAACATGAATTGACGGGTTTGTCCAGTTGTTGAGTCCACCCGAGTAACTTTAAAAGTGATGCTTTCTCAAGGAGTTGATTGTAGCATGTATTGTGTGCTCTGTGTGTTGATTGTAACTGGCACTCTAGCTGCTTCCCCTTTCCTACTCTACCTCCAACCAGAAACAAAATGGTTGATGACCAAATTTTGGCACCACTCATCACTGGGTTTCAACGGAATTGAACTTTTTGATAGTAAGAGATTCCTCTTCGCAACTCGAATTTCCTTCACTATATGAATCGTGAGCTGTTTAGTCCATAGCGCGGACGAGTTAACGCCTTGGTTGCTGAAAGTACTGCTTGGGTGACTTAAATTGATTTGTGGTCTTATTCCTATCAGCTACAAACGGTCTGTAAATTATTTGGCTTGTGCAAATTGAACAAGTTTTCCTGTAAGCAGGACATTTGTTCTTATCAAATTTGTGTTGCGTTCCACAATACTTGCTCGGCCTACTCCTGGGCTTCTGAGTTTGCCATATACTTTGTTAACAGAATAGTCTGCCGTGCTCTTCATTGCGTTTATGTCACTATTAATCTGTTTCCTTGCATGTCAGTTATCTATAGCTATGATTTAACCTTACTTGATCCTATAGCTATGACTTGATCAATACTTGTAGCTACAGGTGGCAACAAGCTTTGACTGCTGTCTCAAAGAGGTATCTCTAGAAAATAACATTGAGTTTGGGCATGAAACACGAGTCCAGCTCCTCAATAATGGATCCCATGAACCCTAGAGTTTCAGTAGAAAGCTTAAGGTTCGTTAGCACCTGCCTGGTCTCACGCACCAAACATGAGTTAAACTTGGTGACTTGCTTCACAGTAGACTGCTTGTCTAACCCGAGGCGAAGTTGATCAGCCCATTCCACCTTGAAGTACTCCCAGTTGGCCGACTGATCGCCACTGAGGTCCAATTTTGACAGAATCGGTATCTTAAGGGACATATTATTAGCCATGGCAATAGGGTTTACATCCACGACCGGATCCCACGATAAAATGGCACATGAAATCAACCTGATACCATCTAACAGCTCGCAATATTCAGGGGAAATATATTGAGAGAAATATGAGTAATTCATGCACTAGCAGCATTCCACGAGAAATGGTTTATTGGTAATGAATTGGCCCCATCAGTATTCAATTAGATACATCCATTGTAACCTAATAGAGTTCTCAGAACACTTATGTAAATAAGTCGATAGTAGGGATTCCAAAACATGCAGACAGACCCAGAAAGCCTTGATAAAAATGCCAAACAGAAAGAAAAAGTAATGAATAAAACCAATGAAACTTCGGAAGATATCTTTGAACGCCTATTTTTGGTTTTTGTTAAAATATAGATTACATGTCGAAAAAGTGTAAATAAGAGAAAAAAAACTCTTCACCTTAACAATGAAAGATTAAATCTAGAAATAATACAAAATTTTGATCTTCACAGGTTGAACGGTGTGCATGCTAACTAACTAAAACTGAAATTTCTGACATTAGGGGTTTGAGGTGGTCGAGGGGTGTTTGTTCATGCGAAATAGTTCATCACTTTTCTATCAGGTACCGCCACAGTATATCATTGAAACTAAATGATTCATAGCCTCCTGGACAAAAGAGTTGTGGGTAACACGGGTACCGATTCGAGGTACCTAATCCTTTCATATTTAGAGGTCTGAGAGTGGAATGGCTTGGATATTGGGAAGAGAACGGAAGGATTTATTTCATCAGGGATGCGTTTGGAGAAGTTTTTACATGAACGTGCCTACAAAAGTCCTGACCTCTATGTTGTATCATCCACGTATCGTAGTTTTCCTTCGTCAAGCTATCAATTTTCTGAAAGTTCATGGTGGAAATATCACGATCACTAACAGAAAGAGACTTCACTTCTCTCCACTGATCTCAATCTCACACCAACGGAAAAGGGTCCGTTGTAGCTAGCTCCCAAAAACGTCAAAACTACCCCAGCTCTGTCGATGTCATGGTTATGCAGAAATGTAAGAAACCTCTTAACCCGAAAATCCTTCTGCGTTCACATTTTCCCTTAGTGCAGTCAATCTAGCTTCAGATACCTGGGTAACCGTAATTAGGACCATTATAGCACCTTGATTGTACAGATCTGACGTCAGGACGAGTAATCTCTCATAGTAGGTTTTAGCAAAGAGTCAGCCAAACGCTGTGAAATAGTATATGTAATTGATTGAAATAGATATGCAAGAAAAACGTCAATTTTTACAAATTTTAGGGGTTGATTTTAGAGCTTTTTACTGAACGAAAGTTCCTCTTGAACATTTATTGGTTTATTATTTCCAATAATAAGCCTATGTGATCGTGTAGCAAAAATTTTTATAACCCCCCCTCAAACTATGCCACTTTACGTTTCAAGGTGCGTAGAATCCAAATTTGAAATGTCCGTCCGCCGTCCGGGCCATAAAAGGCCTAAGAATGGACTTAAAAAAACCCGTTCTTCGCACATAGACTCCATTTGGGGTCTAGTGGGTCCTAACGTTTAACCATCCCGATCACTTTACTCGCATAGATCTATGGGCCAAAAACGGGCAAAAAAGTGTCTTTTTCGACGAGCTCACGCCTGGCTCGCTTGGCAGGGGGTCACGGTGGGTAGAGAGGGGGGGGGGGTGGAGTGAGAGGAGCCGCCGGCGCCGCTGTCTTGTGGTGGGTACGGCGCCGGCGTTCGTTCGAGGCATGAATGTTTTTTTCAAGGTCATATTTGTGTGTTATACCAAAGCTTTTCCTACGCATATTTAATAACATATCCTCTCGACTTTTCGTACGTACTTAGATAATGATATTATTAAGGCAATAACTATTTGAATAGATAGGAGCTCAAATCGAGAAATATAAACATGCGTATATAATTATAGAAGTATAGGTTGTGGCAACTCGAAGTAGGACACGCCGAGGAGTCTGGACGGGCCTTATGACGTACGCTAGCCAACTAAAACTACGATCATACTCAATTGAAAAAATAATAAACCTTTGTGAAATAATTTGCAGCGTTTTTTTACTCTTTGAACAAAGACGTGTCTCAAGATAATAGAGACGCATGGAAACTTTTTGGTATACTCGTATGTGGTTACTAAATAAAAGTTGTTATATTTATTATTATTTTTTTTTACACTTTGTTTTAGAGTAGGTACTTTATTTAATTTCCAATTTTTTTTCTCGCATTATCTACCTTATGACATTAAAATGGCAATAACTCCTCTTAGGATCTCTGTAAAATCAATTATAAGGACCTGCTGTAAAGTAGGTAGGTAATTCAGACACCCGAATGTTGTGGTCCACCAACAAATTATTATATGTTGTGTTTTGGTATCCTAGAGACTGTTGGGATTGTTACTAGGGAAAATATTCTTCTATTTTGTGCGGACATAAAAAGTTGATTCTAGTCGTAAAAATTTGTAAATTTCTGAAATTATGCCCTGCTAAATACACTTTGTGGAATGAATTCTCGTGGTTTATCACTTGAATAGAGTTTCCAACAAATAAATTTTTTATTCAGTTGAAAAACTCTAAAAGGGTCCCTGCAAAGTGAATTGTTGTCGGGAAAGTAGTGTGAAGCCCTTAACCAAATGTTCATATATCCATTGAATGAATGAATCATTGAAAGCTGTCATTCTTCCAGGGGCCGGGCTGACCGAATCTTCCGGGCTCACAGGTATTACTCTGACAATTAACCTTGAACCAAATGCAGCTCCTCCACAGGCTGTCATCAGTCAAGTTGTGAATGGCATAACAGTGGCTCTGGGTAACACTGGTTATCCTGAACATGCCAAAGCTGAAATATCAACCGCGATATCCACTTTGGGCAAGTAAGTTACTAGAAATTATTTTATGGGATTTTTAATAATAATTTGTTACGAAGAATAGAACATACCTAATAGAATACTGGAGTGTAAAATAAACTTAACAGCAAAAAAACCGGCTCACCCTATATTTTGTAATTTTTTCACCTTAGCTTCATTTGGTTAATTTTTTTTTTTTTTTTTTTTTTTTTTTTTTTTTGCATGTGCCAAGTAAAGTCGGTATCTTATGAGAGAACAGCAAGGAACAGAGTGGCAAATAAAAAATAGCCGTTTGAAAAAATCAGCTTTATTCACAAAACTTCGATGTTTGGACAAAAGTAACAAAACATTCTTCTGTAGTTATCGTGTGAAAAAAAATTGAAAAATGAATTTTTTTTGGAAAATAAATTTTTTTATTATCGGGTGGTACCTTCCCTTGCTTGTACCACCGCCTGTATTCTTCTCGGCATGCTGTTGATCAAATTTGAAACCGTTTCTTGTCTGATGAGGTCCCATTCTGCGAGGACCGCTGTCCTGAGGTCTTGGAGGTTTACAGGAGGGTTCGGTCGCTTTCGGATGCACCTCTCTAGCTCGTCCCATAGATGTTCTATGGGATTGAGGTCGGGGCAGCGAGCTGGCCATTGTAGGGTGCGCATGCCTACCTCTTCGAGGTAGTCAGTAACCACGTTTGCTACGTGTGACCGCGCGTAATCGTCCATAAAAATGAAATTATCGCCGGTGTAAGGGGCGAATGGCACTAACATCCTGTAAGATTATGTAGTGCCATTCGCCCCTTACACCGGCAATAATTTTATTTTTATAGACGATAACGCGTGGTCACACGTAGCAAACGTGGTTACTGACTACCTCGAAGAGGTTGGCATGCGCACCCTACAATGGCCAGCTCGCAGCCCCGACCTCAATCCCATAGAACATCTATGGGACGAGCTAGAGAGGTGCATCCGAAAGCGACCGAACCCTCCTGTAAACCTCCAAGACCTCAGGACAGCGGTCCTCGCAGAATGGGACCTCATCAGACAAGAAACGGTTTCAAATTTGATCAACAGCATGCCGAGAAGAATACAGGCGGTGGTACAAGCAAGGGAAGGTACCACCCGATAATAAAAAAATTTATTTTCATTTTTCAATTTTTTTTTTACACGAGAACTGCAGAAGAATGTTTTGTTACTTTTGTCCAAACATCGAAGTTTTGTGAATAAAGCTGATTTTTTCGAACAGGTATTTTTTATTTGCCACTCTGTTTCTTGCTGTTCTCTCATAAGATACCGACTTTACTTGGCACATGCAAAAAAAAAAAAAAATAAATAAATAAATAATTGAAGCTAAGGTGAAAAAATAACAAAATATAGGGTGCGCCGGTTTTTTTGCTGTTAAGTGTATTTCTAGGCCTTATCGTAAATTGAAAGTTTAACTGTGCATACGCAATTGATAATCATTCTCATTCCCTGATAGTTAGCTCTTACTCTTCTCATTCATGTTTCAAGTTTATGCAAATTATCACTAAAAATTAACACATTAATCATTTTAAAAACGAATTTAATGAAGCATTTGGTAATGGGGTTTTCCTTATTGTCATGCAGCCTAGCCTACCTACTGCTGTATAAAATAGAAATTTAGTGTTAGGCATTCGGCTGCTTGGCAGAAAAAGCTGACCAATCGGAACTGAACTTATTCCTCCTAAGTGACACTGGGTATATTACATTTGGTTTGTCTTTCTTCTCCTATTAATTCTGTTTGAATAAAATGTGGTAAGGTGATTTTTGTGGCTGTTGATGAAAAGTTAGTGCTGTTACAAGATGGGTAGTGTTACTTTAGGATTAGTCTGCACTTCATCAAACTGATCTTATTGGTCATCATAGATTTGTAAAACTTCAATATCTGTATTAAAACAGCCTTAAAGTTTCGGAGCTCTAATCAATCTGGATTTTTATGCTTATTTGCCAGAAGGGTCAAAGCAAAGTATTGCAAGCGGCCTAAAAAAAAATTTCTGAATCAAACTATGCCAGAATCTGAAACAATCTGAACTTGTGTCTGTATGTTTAATACAAGTATTTATATAGGGTATGTATGTCCCCCTTTTTCTCCCATTGGGTGGAATGAATCAGAGGCATTGGGACCTGTAGCAAATGTAACTTTCATACCCTCCCGATAACCTCTAAAAAAGTGGTACAGTTGCCATGCCTCTTGTGGCAAAAATGGGTACCTGCATAATGAGAGAGGAGAGAGAGAGAGAGTGAGAGAAGAGAGAGAGAGAGAGAGAGAGAGAGAGAGAGAGAGAGTGTGTGGAGAGAGAGATAGAGAGAGAGAGAGAGAGAGAGAGAGAGAGAGAGAGAGAGAGAGAGGGAGAGAGAGAGAGAGAGAGAGAGAGAGAGAGAGAGAGAGAGAGAGAGAGAGAGAGAGAGAGAGAGAGAGAGAGAGAGAGTGAGTGAGAGAGAGTGGAGAGAGAGAGAGAGAGAGAGGAGAGAGGAGAGAGAGAGAGAGAGAGAGCGAGAGAGAGAGAGAGAGAGAGAGAGAGAGAGAGAAAGAGAGAGAGAGAGAGGGAGAGAGAGAGAGAGAGAGAGAGAGAGAGAGAGAGAGAGAGAGAGAGAGAGATGAGAGAGATGAGAGGGAGAGAGAGAGAGAGAGAGGGAGAGAAAGAGAGGAGGGAGGGAGAGGGGGGAGGGAGGGAGGGGGGAGGGAGGGAGGGAGGGGGAGAGGGAGAGAGAGAGAGAGAGAGAGAGAGAGAGAGAGAGAGAGGGAGAGGTGAGGGAGAGGGAGAGAGAGAGAGAGAGAATCATATGTCGAGTGACCAGGGCAAAGAGCTCTATATAGCATTTTCAAGTCAAATTAACATTTTTACAAGTCAATTTAACCTTTTTAAAAGTCAAATTAACCTTTTTACAAATCAAAATAACCCTTTTACAAATCAAAATAACCCTTTTACAAATCAAAATAACCTTTTTACAAAACTTTAGGATTAGTCTGCACTTCATCGAACTGATCTTATTGGTCATCATAGATTTGTAAAACTTCAATATCTGTATTAAAACAGCCTTAAAGTTTCGGAGCTCTAATCAATCTGGATTTTTATGCTTATTTGCCAGAAGGGTCAAAGCAAAGTGCAAGCGGCCTAAAAAAAAAATTTCTGAATCAAACTATGCCAGAATCTGAAACAATCTGAAGTTGTATCTGTTTGTTTAATACAAGTATTTATACAGGGTGATTCCCTCGCAGATGCAAAAAAAAAAAAAATTTGGGTGAAACTACATCAAAAATGGAGTAAAATGCCGCCAACAGCATATTTTTATCTCAATCCGTTCTCGAGATATGATTATTTAAAGGTTTTTTCAGGAAAACCGTGTTTTTTCCTTTTAAACTCAAATGTCTCCACTTCACTTCATTCAATTTTAACTTTTGACCACATTTTTGGAATTAAAAATTAAATTTACTATAAGAACAGTGTACTTGGGTTCTTGAAAAGTGCCATTCAAAGGCCCTCACATCAGCTCAAACATTGACGATTTTGAAAAAATAATATTTCTGAAAATCTTTAAAACTTTTACTACTCTTCCAAAACGAATCCTGGAAACTGGCAAATCTCATGAAAACTGCTTCGTCTAATACTCTTTCCAACGTTATAATCAAGTTTACTTTTATTTTGTTATTTAGTGGAGAAAATTATGTTTTAATGTTTAAAAATGTGGGTTTTTCAATGAAATTGTTGGTTTTTTCGAAAGATGACCCTCCATGAACCTACGAGTATGGGGTCGGTTTCTATGTATTTTTTTCACGCTGTATCGAATGGTAACATTTGTAGATCTCTCCAACTCCGTTATAACCGAGTTTTACACTTAAAATCGCAAATTTTTAGTTTGTTTGTTACGATTAAATGTATGTGTGTTATGGGGTTAAAAAACTAGTTAATTAAAATGTAAAACTCGATTATAACGTAGTTGAGAGATCTGCAAGAGTTTCCATTCGATCCAGCGAGAAAAAATGCATAGAAATCGAACCCCATACTCGTTGGTTCATGGAGGGTCATCTTTCGAGAAAACCACCAATTTCATTGAAAAACCCACATTTTTTAACATTAAAACATTATTTTCTCCCTTAAATAACAAAATAAAAGTAAAATTGATAATACCGTTGGAAAGCATATTAGATGAAGCAGTTTTCATGAGATTTGCCAGTGTAAAGGATTCTTCTTAAAAGAGTAGTAAATTTTTTAAGATTTTCAGAAATATTCTCTTTTCAAAATCGTCAATGTTTGAGCTGATGTGAGGTCCTTCGGAAGGTACTTTTTAAGAACCCAAGTACACTAATCTAATAGTAAATTTAATGCTGACACGGAAAATGAGGTTGAAAGTTAAAATTAAATGAGGCAAAGTGGAGAAATCCAAGTTTAAAATGAAAAAAAACACGGTATTCCTGAAAAAAACATTTTAAAAAAATCATATCTCGAGTACGGATTGAGATAAAAATATGCGGTTGGCGGCATTTTACTCCATTTTTTGATGTAGTTTCACCCAAATTTTTTTTGCATCTGGAGGGAATCACCCTGTATATGGGTATGTATGTCCCCCTTTTTCTCCCATTGGGTGGAATGAATCAGAGGCATTGGGACCTGTGGCAACTGTAACTTTCATACCCTCCCGATAACCTCTAAAAAAGTGGCAAAAATGGGTACCTGCATAATGTAGTACAACAGTGCCCATGGGCTTGCGTTGGCTACATTCTACGTCATGATGTGGTTGCCTTTATCATCAAGCAGTATGGTGTGGAGAGAGAGAGAATCATATGTCGAGTGACCAGGGCAAGGAGCTGGATATTGTTGCCATCAAGCCCTACAGGCCTGCCATAATCCTGGATACCCAGGTTGACAGTAGCAGTGTGGACATGGCACAGACCTTACGGGGTAAGATACTGTCTGTCCGCGATGAGAATGCCGAGGCACAGGTAGAGAGAGGGAACCCTTCCCCCCGCGTCAACCTAATGCGAGGGACGAAGGAAAACACCAACACCGTTGATTCTCGCCGTTGACTCATTCCTTTCGACTCTCTATATAAATATTTTTAATATCATTCATTGATATTAATTAATTATTTACATTAATAATATAGTATAGGCAGTGCCGTCCTTAGGGTGGAGCGAGTGGAGCGGCCGCTCTAGGCCTCGCGCTGAGGAAGGCCTCGCGCTGCGAGGCCTTACTCTCGCTACAACACAATAAGTAAAAGTTTTGGTTGAATTGAAATAGTGTGCAGAGTGAAGATATACATGCCTAAAATATAAAGTCTGATTATACGCGCAATATTTTCAATTATTGGATAGATAAAACAAAAACGAACAAGATATTAGTGACTTAAAGAAAGCAATGCAAAACATCGTTTGATAGCCGCGCGGCGGCAAAATGACCGAACCCTAGCCTCGCGCTCGTCCGCGCCGGTGAGTGATGAACATGAATAACATGAATGAACATCTAAAAAGATATGGAACGTCAATATTAAATAAGTATTTACAATAATGCATATGTTTATTATAATTTACTATTTGATTTAATAAAAAGCAAGAAAGAAGACATTTCGTTTTTTCTAATGAATTTATTGTTTGTTAGACAAAAATTACTATGTTTAACATTAACAAGCACTGTTTAAGCATTACTTAAAGAATAAACTTTGTTTTGATTTTTCTAGCTTATTTTTCTGAGATTCCTATTGTTTTTTTTAACCTGAAACGAAATTACTCGAAACATACCAACCTGAAATGGGTGTTTTGCACCACCCCTCCCCCTTTTAGAGTGTAAGAGATAAACGTTTTGTTTATCAAAAAGCTTACAATTACGACCTTGCAAGTATAGCTTGACAAATATTTTCCGGAACCCCCCCCCCCCCCCCCCCCCCCCCCCCCCCCCCCCCCTTTTATCATAGTTAAAAAAAGGCCTCGCAAAAATGTTTTGCTCCAGGCCTCGCATTTTCCAAGGACGGCACTGGTTCAGGGCATGGTTAAAATTCATGTGCACCCCGCAACCATCACATGAGTCAGGCTAATCCACGGGCTCCAGTCAATAG
>CM061045.1:102790939-102827930 GCA_030762985.1 Adelphocoris suturalis | reverse complement strand
AAAATGGGTACCTGCATAATGTAGTACAACAGTGCCCATGGGCTTGCGTTGGCTACATTCTACGTCATGATGTGGTTGCCTTTATCATCAAGCAGTATGGTGTGGAGAGAAAGAGAGAGAGAGAGAGAATCATATGTCGAGTGACCAGGGCAAAGAGCTGGATATAGTTGCCATCAAGCCCTACCATAATCCTGGATAACCAGGTTGTCAGTAGAAGTGTGGACATGGCACAGACCTTACGGGGTAAGATAGGTAAGTATAAAAGAATTTAGCTAGTGGTAGTATAGGGCACTTCCTTTCTCCCTCTTCCATCTTCTTAAACTTCCTTGATTCCTAGGGCTGTCACTGCATCTCCTTCAGTATTGGAATTTAAAAACATCTTTTTAGCCCAATTTTAAAGGTTCCAACAGCAGTAGGATTTGAACAAGACGGTTTTAGATGTCTAGTGGGTATGCTTGTCCTATTGGCTAAAATTCGTTTCATGACTTATTGCATTCAGCAGGAAATACTCAAGTACAAAATTGTGACCTCCTATGTGTGACTTGACATAATCAAAATTTTGTCTTGAGGTTCTGTACTCGATCTGTAATTGTAAAATCAGTGCTCGAGATTCATAATTAGTGGTAACAAAAAATGAAGCTTTCTCACTTGACCAGACTTATAATATTCGCAAGTAAGCAAATATAAGCAAATTTGTGTGATGCTTGTGACAGTTCCCGTCAATCCCAAGAGAGTGCACGTTTATCCGTCGCTCTCACGCCGGGTTAAACGTCATTCTCGAGTTCTTGGAATGCTGTGGTTGGCGATAGATGAGGATCCAAGAACCGGAAAATGAATCTTCTCCGAACATAGCACATAACGCTATTAGTACGAGTTGTATCTCTTATGGTACTGTCACACTCCCCTCTCCCTATGTAGCGCGGATTTAGGCCCCTAGAGGGTACCTAAGACCGTGATGTGGCACCTGATGTTTTATTGTTTTCTTTTGTTTCTAATGATTTTTCTGTTTATTCATTAGATATCGAATGCTAGGAGTTAGCCTCACTGGGACCTCAGCACACCCCACCACCACGTTTGTAGGAATGACTGCTATTGATGGCACTCCAACTGCCAATGGCGTTTTCGGGCCTATTGGAGGAGCCACAGCTCGAACTGTAATGGATTTGGCTATGGAGCCATTCCGACATTCAGCTTCGGGGCCGAACTCTCCCCCACATTTAAATAACAATTCTTTTACAATTAAAAGTGCTACAGATGATAAGAAAGATCCACGGAAGGTAATTATTATTTCATAACTGTAATAATTGATATGGAACAAAATATGTTACTGATTTCAGTTTCCGTTTGGCACTCAAATAGTGATGTAGTATATTTCTGATGTCTTGATGCTTTGTTTGTATGTATACTTAGTTTTAAATTATTTTTCAGGTTGAAATGGAGATATCTGAAGCAATTGTTGGGGCGATTCTGGGGCCTGGAGGTCGTGCTTTGATAGAAATTCAGCAGGTGAGTGGTGCCCTAGTTCAGATTTCTAAAAAAGGGATGTATGCTCCTGGTACAAGAAATCGTGTTGTGACTATAAGTGGTGGTCATAACGCTGTTACAAATGCCCAGTTTCTAATTGAACAAAGAGTTAAAGAAGAGGAGCTTAAAAGAAGTAGGCAAAGTCAGCTCTTAATGCTCCAGTAAAATCCAATGTTTTGGTACCTCTATACATTTTGTTGAGAGTCTATTCTGTTTCTCTTGTTTAAATCGAGCTATATGATATCAATATTTTAGCGTTAATTACGTTTCACTTACATTTGTTTGGATGTTTTGTTCATGATTCTCTCAAATGACTTTTGAATGCAATTCAGAACTTACAAAGTTTGAAGTTGCTACCCTGTATTGTTGGTTTCAAAACATAGTTTTAGTATTTTTAAATGCTTTCAAAAAGCATGATGGTTTTGAATGGGTTGACACCCGGTTGCTAACTTCTCTGCTAGGAATGCCACTGCCTCCATTTAATACTTAATCATTCTTTTGTTTCATTGTTTTAAACAAAGAAGGTTTACAGACATGAAGTCATTCATCACATTTCTGCGAGGGGCATTATTTTGAGAGATGGGTGGTGTGTGAATGGCATCAGGTTGTGAATATTAGTGATATTTGGGTTACTCCACTATGGAATGTTAAATCTCTCTCGTCCTGATGGTTACAAAACTAGAGACAAATAGAGCTTTTTTCTTCTTGTTATATTTCTGATGAATTTGTTTGCTATGGCATAAAACTATTTTGCAGGATGTTTTTGATCACTTTTGAAGAAAAAAAAATATTTGTTAATACATAGTGAATGCCCACTGGTTGAATGATGAGTACGTGGATGCTAATACTACTCTTAATCTATATAAATGCTTATGACTGTAATCATAGTGAGTTAGCAATTTACAGAAACTCACTATCATTTGCCAAAGTAGAAAGTGGACTTTGGCCTCCCTCCGCTAAGTGGCACTCTCGGTCTTTCCCTGTACTTGCAACCTAAATTTGATTATACAGGGTGACCCACGGGAACCTTTCCATTGAAAAAACAGTATAACTTACTTAATTTTTATTTATAAACAACTTTAATTATATGTAAATGTTCAGGAAGATATGCCATTATCGTTAGGAAGCAAAAATAATGTCTGGTAGGTGCCGCCCACTTTCTCTGATGCAAACTTCCAATCTCTGAAGAAAGCTTGCCCACACTGCCTCGAGACCGCACACCACACTGTCACTTTGGGGTAGTGGAGGGGTCTCTCATGAAGTTCCCTCGGATTGGATTCAGCCCAGTATCTGCAATTCTGCTGATTGACAACCCCGTTCAAGCGAAAATGAGCTTCATCACTCATAAAGATAAGGGCGTTAGATTCATCGTGGAGAATAACTGACATTGGTGTTGCAAAATCTTCCCGCTGGCCGTAATCTCTTTCTTGCAGTTGCTGCACACTAACAATCTTATACGGATGACACTTGAGGTCACTTTTCAGAATTCATCTTACGGACTCACGTGACAATTGTAAGGAACTTGCGTGGCGCCGTGCAGAACGTCCAGGACTGATTAAAATTGCCTCTTGCACCCTCTGAACATTTTCCTCTGTCCTCGTTGTTCGTGAAGGACCTGGTGACTTCTTTTTCTTTATATCCCCTGTTGTTGGTAATTTCCGGACCCACTGAAGAATGGTAAGTCGGTTAGGAACAGCTCCATGTCGACCTACATTGGGACGACCGCGAAATGCTCGTTGAGCTGCAATCACTGAATCGCCCTTTCTGACGTACGCGTCATAAATGAACATCTTATCCTCGGTCGACCACCGCTCCATTGCAACTGAATAGGGGTCAATGGCAGTCCTTTGGGAGGGTAATGGCCGATCCCCCACCATTCAGACACCACCCCTTTCTTTGCACCATCCTAACGAAAATGGCAAGACTCCCATGGGTCACCCTGTACATGCGGCATTCTGTGGTAGTTGAATTCTGTCTTTTAGAAGGAGACTGAAGTACATCTGGCTGTGCTTTTGCCAGTCTGTTTGAATCCATTTCCTTTCACACCACAATGGTATCTACAGGTGGTGAACAACCTTAAAGCATTCATTAATTGCTTGTGAAGGAGCAAAGTTTTGGGCTGAATAAAGTTCGAGTAAGTCAGCTGATAGTCAACAGATATGATGGTTTGCTCCAACCATTGTCTCGATTGACCCTTAAGACCATCAATACTGCAGCTATCTTACCATCAAAGTTGGGGGTGTATGCTGGCTCATTAACCTTAAAAGTTGAGGATTTACTCGCACATACTGTCCCATTCTCCTTACTTCTCCCCTTTGAGTGTAGAGAGATTCACTATACAACTGTGTGATATGTACTTGGACATGAGCCATAACCTTTGAGCTCACTTCTATTGTAGTTGCCTTGATAGCTTTCGTTGTTAACCTTCTAAGTATTGTTACTCTTGCTCAGCATTGCTGAACTTCTGTGATCTGATATGCTGATATGCTTTGTGGTTAACCACCAAGTATGATTACCCATGTCAGCATTGCTGATCGTCTGTAGTATGATGAGAGTGTGTGGTGGTGTGTGCTCGGGACCTGCACTCCCCTAACCAGTACTTTTCCAAACTTTAAAACATCAACCATGGGTTTGAATGAAACAGCTGATAAGGTTTAACCTATACATGGTACAATCAAAATGCATATACTGTAATAACGATTTGACTAATCTAGTTTACCACTCCCAAACTTTTTTTTTTTACTGATGTTATTTGCTGCAAGTTTGAATCTATTTTAATTGCATCCTTAATCAGTTTGGCAGGGTTTGCTAAATATTTGATCTTAAATGCTAAATTGCAAAAGAAACAGAATAAACCCTTGACTTTTAATATAGTTGTTGTTTGATTTTTTGTAATGAGAGCTACTAAAGTCTTGTTTTTTATCATTTGAAGTTTGAGTTCTAATTATGAACCGTTTGAGTTCTTTACTTCAGCAAGTATGTAATGTATTAATGCTGCTTTCAAATTACCATTTATGGGTGAGTGAAAATTGTCGTTTTCATGTTGTCTCTGTAAATTCATGTTGGTTAAATGTTTTTAAAGTTTATAAACTAGTTTTATAATAATTATTCGCAGTCAATGTCTACTAATGTTTTCCTCCTATGGGCATAACTGTTTTGAATTTTTATATTTATTGGAATGATTATCTCTGTATTGGCCGTTGAACATATATATATATATTATTTTGAGGTGTTACAGTTGGTCGGAAAATATAGGAAACAAATAAATATAACTTACAAAATTGAGAATATTTCGCCGTATCGGCGCCGTCAGCTCTAGTAAAGAAGTCGATATGGCGAAATATTCTCAATTTTATAAGTAATATTTATTTGTTTCCTATATTTTTATTTTCCAACCATCTGTAACACCTCAAAATAATATTACAGCCAGTGTTCTCATCCTTCACCAAAACTATATATATATTTATATCTTTGTTGGCTCTAGAAATGGATATATGGAATTCTAAATTTGGATTCTTGATATTGGTGTCATTAAACCATATTCCTGAATGTGGAAGTAAATAGTTCTTGAACTTTTCTGAGCTCACCCAATTCGCAGTTATCATACTTTTAGTTGTACATATCATTTTTTTTCTGGTTCATTTTGTTGAAAATTATCAAGTTTGGCATAAAAAATAGTTTCTGCTGAGTAATTTCTGCAATTGATTTTGATTGAGATTAAATTTTAGTTGTGTTGACACAAAAAAAACTCTTCCGCCTTCAACTTGGCATGCTGGCTTGTTCTGAGGGTTTTACACATTTGTTTAAGATCAACATTTGAGTCTCCCACCATTCATTTGTTGTACCTACTTTTGTCATCAAGTTTCTGTGTAGCGAACTATTCTCAAACTCAACTTTCAGAAACTCAACAGTTGATTGCATTCTCCAAGAAACAACCATGGTACTTTGCAAGCCATAATGTGTAGTTGTTACGCGCGTGCTTTGTCATGATTCATACTGATTCTAATTAAAAAATCTTCATAAAAAATAACTCATTTTGAATTACAAACAAAATCCCAGCAATTCTACATATCCTAGAACAGGCTGGCATATCAATTATAAAATTCAGTTCCCATCATGATTCTGATTGAATCAGTTTTAATTCTACTGTATCAAGGCTATTTTGTTTACATAAGTTATTGTTTCATTTATGATGGTGATTTAATCATTCAGTGTGTATATGACCAATTATATAGTTTAGGTTTTAGTAGCTCTTAACACATAGATTTTGAAACATAAGACGTCTTGTTCTCTTTTATGTTAACGTGGATTGTAAATGAATTAGTCCTCGTTATGATTTATAGATGACATCATCAATTATAACAAAACAAGGTCACATATAATTTTTGTCTACAGGAACCTTCTAGTACCCGACAATTATGCAATGGGATAATTTCTTCCAATTTCCGTTGTGTTCAGTTTAAGGGATACACAGAAAATTGAAGGCTTCCTTATTGTTTACCGTACTAAATTTTTGATTCATGAAATTGTCAACTTTTGATTAGTTGTCTACCGGGTGGTGTTAAATTTAATTATCTCATAGTTGCCTCTTTGCCAAATAGTTATCTTTGTTAATGATGGAATCGTCTTGAGAACAGTAATTTCTGGAAGTAGGTATGTGATGTCCCACAAATTCCTCAGACTTGACGGTGCTCTGCTAGCATTCTTTGGAAAATGATGATTGCTTAAAAAAAGGTTTCACCGGTTTTTGTTAGTTCCCTCAACCTGATTCCCTGGTGTACTCACGATGAGCCGTATAAACTTATTAAGTTTATAAATCGAGAAAATATGGTACGCAAAAAGTTTATTGCGTGCTTGTTTCGCAAGTCACATAATTACTTTGGGAAAAATCAACAAAATTCTGGCTGGTTACTTACTAATTATCCTCTTGCTTCTCATCATTTGCTGTACACTTGGAAGTCGTCCACAGTGTTTCTGTGAAACTTTGAATGGCAGGGAATTCGGGAACTTGGCAATATGTCGACACATAAACTGGTCGACACCTCCTGTCGCCATATTTCCACACCAGGTGTTGAAGAACGTCGATAACGCACATCTTTGAAACTGGTCGACGGATTTATGTCGAAAAATTTGAGATCCGTTTTTCGCTGTATTTCAACAACAGGAGTTGAACATGAGCTAAAGACACCCCTCTTGAAACTGGTCGACTGCTAAACGACGACAAAAGGGTTGTTTGGCCACTACCTGTCCTCAGCCTTGGTCCCATGGGGTCTTTCAATCCGAGGATTAAATGAAAAGTCACATTTACGTTTCTAAACTGTTATGTGATCGTGTTATGAGACCACGAAACTATACACTTCATTCTGATCTACACATCCAACTAATCTGCATTTTTACTAAGGGATTGACTACTTGATGTTATGTATTTTTGAGATACGAGCTTGCGAGCATCCAGACCACCAAACTATACACTTCATTCTAACCTACATGTCAGGTATACGAAGGATGTCGATGTAAATATGTCGACGTATCCCCATGGTTGACTTGGACGACCTTTTTCAACAAGGGGTGTTGAAAGTTGTCGACTAGTCGCTGTATTTTTGTGTCGCCATATTTCCAATGCCTGTGAAATCGACATTGGTCAACCCTTGGTGTTGAAAGATGTCGACACGGCTTCTTGCCCGTTTGTCGACCAGTTTATGTGTCGACATATTGCCCCCCATCCGGGAATTCCAATGAATTGATTATTCATCATAATTCACAGTGGTTTTGCGAATGTGATGAATCATTTGTAAACAGCAAGTGGTTTACATTGAGATGCAGTGAGAACTAACAAAACTTGGGAATCTAATATTTTTAATAATAGGTATTTGATTCATTCTTCTCAGAATAGCTGTTGCATATTGTAATTGTATCAATGTTATTGAGGTATTCTGTGATATTGAGATCTATATTTGTAATTTGATTGGTACAGTTGAGCTTGAAATCTAATTGCTTTTGGGCACACAAAGGGTATGTTTTGGATTTTTCTCAATTGTTGATGCCCCATTGCCTCAGGTATATTATTTTCAGAAACACTAAACAATTTAAAATATTATTTAGTCAATATTATGCAAACTAATGTAGTCAAACTAGTTTCAACAATTATAATGGTGGTAGATGGTATTTTTAATATATTATTCCACCACGAATCAAGTGATAAATTGGTTACCAAGTTGGGCATAGATATTGAAGTTGTTTGAATGCGAGTCGTTTGAACCGTTTCATAGTATAGCCGGAGTCATTTGGTCTATTAGTGTTAAATCGTCATAAAATGACGTTGAATGGTAATTTGAACCCCCTCAGTGTAAATCAGTCATCTCATGTGAATTGGAGCTCATCTAAAATATGATCGCCCTCATGGGCATTGTGATGTGATTTGTGATATCCCTCTATAAAATTGATTTAGGACTCCTGGGCATGCTGGTACAATTTATGTTATTTTTCATGTTTCCTGTTATGATTTATTGTTGTTGGTTTGTTGCCCTTTCTTGGTTTATGCTTGATATGATGTGGTTGAAGTACGTACTTTTTCAGCCAGTTTTGTTTTAATTTTGTAGCCAATTACCTAATCGATTTACTTTATTTTTGTCAACTTCCTAGTATGATTCCAACTTATATTCACAAACATATAGCAGCTCCTTGGTATGCATCATGTAATCATTGAAATCCAATATGCACATATATTAGTGATGAATCCTAAGTGAAATGGAAATTGAAGTGTTTACAGTAATCATTAATATATATTTTGGGAAAAAAACCACAAAAGCTTTAATGAAAATTTATCCTGCCATTTAAGAAGAAGGAAAGGTGTTTAGCAGAAGTACTGACTAATTCAGCTTGAATGAATGTATCATGAATACAGCTGACTAGGCAACATTATTGATTTTTCTCTATTCCCATTGCATTACAATTGTGTATCAAAATGCAAACGCTTTTCTAGGAATACAAATTCAGCAGTCAAATCCACCAACAATTAATTTGTAATAGTTATTGCTAAATCCCCAAAACCTACTGAAACCCTAAATATGTTTTTATTAAAGTAAGGCAAGCCAATTAATCCCAGCTTTTCGTTTTAATTACCAATTACCAATAATTAGAATATGTAGTGAGATACTGCTTAATATCCCTAAGGTCCGATTTTCCAATCAAAGTCATATAACCTTCACACGACCCTACGAAAACAGACCGTATGAAAATATGTCACAATAGTTTTGAAATTAAAATCAATTAAAGATTACTTATTCAGTACCGTTGAACTAGTATCTTTTTATGTGAGTCTTCATCGAAGTAATTGGGATCTGTCTATCAGTGTTGCCACATCATATTGACTCCAGAATCCAAAATTAGTCATTTCGTAGTTCTTAAGGTATATAATTTTTTAATGCGATTTCCAATAACGGCTTCTCAAACACCAACAACCAAGCATTTCACCACTTGGTATAATTTAATTTATTTACTAGTGCCAACCTAACCTGTGTGGCAGTGAACAAAGATACATTCTTCAAGTTTCATTGGGTTTTTTTTTTTTTTTTTTTCAATCGCTATAATTGGTTTTGATTACACTCTACCTGTCAGCGATAATAGCAGAAACCTTCTAATCACATATTTTTAACACATTGTTCATTAAACATATTTTTCTTTGAGCTGAAAGTGGAAGCCATTAGAAATGGCAGTCTCTATCGTTGAGTTAATCGATTATTTACATAATTTCAAATTAAGGTAGATACGTTTCACTGTTCCTAATCTTTGGTTAAATATGGGATATCTCAACTCACGAATGAGTTAACAATAGTATGAGTAAGGCTATGAGTATTTTTTTCAACTTACATTTTTATTCATGTTCAGTGTATATTTAAGGGCTGGATTCTCGCATCTAGAGAAAAATTCTCAGGTAAACACGCCTGGATTCACTCAAAATCCACCGACCATACTTAGTTCCCACTTTTTCTCAAACCATAATTTCAGGATGAATGGCTGAACTTATATATTGGATGAGTATGGCTATCCAAGTATTTTCAACTTCCACGAGTATGATTGGATATGAAAGCAAACCCGACTCATGTTGGTTTTTCTTCAAGCAGTTGCTTGTTTAAAAAATCCCAAAAATACCTAGTTATTCTAAAGCATATGAAGCATAGAAGCTTATTTATTTATCCATTCTCAGTTGGTTATTTTTATTGTGGACTGAATGAGTTTAGTTAATGTTCATGTAATAATGTTAGTAACCTTTTATGGGAGGAGATGTGGTATAAAGAATAGTACTTATACTCACATGAGTATAAAAAATGAGGATGTGTTTCACTAATGAAGAAATACTAATTCCTTTATGATCATCTGTAGATAATAACCGAGTGGTGAAACTTAGTTTGTAGCTGTGTACATGGAGGTAAATAAACTTTCTATTCTTAAGTTTGAACTAGCACTAACTGTTGTGGCAGTAAATACTGCATTTCGAGCAAAATTGAAGGTTGTGTGTGATTACCTCTATGACACTATGTAGTTCTAGATACATTCATCCATGTAATATAGGTACAAGGCAGTGTTGATTATCTTTTATTAAATTGAAAGTGTAATTGAAGGCATATCTGACCACCTTATTTATGTTGTTTCATCACGTTCAGTTTTCAATAACGGATCGGTCTCGCCCAATCTAATTAGCATCAAATAGAACAATCTGAAAAGTCGCTTCAAATACCATAATTCTCCAAATTGAGGAATTCACTCAGTCCATTTCCTCATTTTTACACCGTCTGCACATGCTATAATCATTTATACTTGTGCGGATAAACCAGGTCTTAACAATAGTTAGTTCTCATAAAGGGCTAGCAAATTTTACGCTTCCTCAAGGTCTGTATCTGTAAATTTCTTTGTCCCACTTAGATTTGATTGATTATACTGTATTATTAACTTCTAATAAATAGTAAACTGATGCATTTGCATCTACTGTTTTACAGTCTAGTAGATGAATATCACGTTCTGCTGTATTCATTTAGTGCCCATGAACCTATCTTCTGTGACAGTTCCCGTGAGATCCAGGAGAATGCGCGTCTGTCGCTCTCGCGCCGGGCGTCATCCTCGAGTTCTTGGAATGCTGTGTTTGGCGATAGATGAGGATCCTAGAACCGGAAAATCATCTTCTCCGAACATAGCGGGGGAGATCTAAGTTCGTTACACTTCTATTCAATAGAAAATCGAATCTATCTTCTGTTCCATGGAAAATCAGGAACGAACATATCCTACAAACAAAACTTTCATTTTGACAGACTTTTACGCTAGTTGCCGCGGCCGAATGCGAGACTTTTTTCATTGTTCTATTCATCAACTTAATAGTTACCCTAGTTATTTCATAAAATGCCTTTTCGTAGATAATCAACATTATATTGTGCAATTCATACTATTCAAAGTATAGCATATTTACTAAAAGATTATTAATGTGAACTATACAACTTTTAATGCTGTTGTTGTTATTGTTGTTAAATGTCGTGGATGTTCATTATTTTGTGTCAAATATGTAATTTATTAGAAAAAATAAGAGATTTGGCATTTTCTTCATAATGCCTAGGAAAGTACCTGTTTTATTGTATTTACATTTAACAATGCATATATTTTTTTAAAAAATTAATTGCATGCGATAACCATTGCATGGCTTTGAATTGCAGTTATTCCTTTATTTTGTTATCGTCTAATAATATTTTACATATTGATCTGTACTGTTTTTATGTAAAATCGATTGCCTAAGTTCATGTGTAGATAAATAGATTGGAAGCATCACTTCTCCAAAGTTATACGCTCTTAGAAGTAACTCATCATTTGCTAATGGCCTTCCCTAATTAAAGAAAAGTGTATGTTAAATTTTGTGTTGTACTGAAGTGTGACTTCATTTGATATATAAGGTTTTGTTGAGCTACCATTAATTCTTACTAAAAGAACATGAAACCGTATACTCATACAAATATATTTTTATAAATATGATTAGATTGTTATTGATTCATAGAGTTATATTATTATTTATAAATACGTCAAGCAAACTTTTGTTAATCTCCATGTGACGCATGATTTTTTAAAAGCCATCTATGTTACCATTTGTTGATTTGAAATCATTGTGCAAACATTCAAGATATTATTCTACTCTTTACTGTAACAATTATGGGATACTTGGAACAAATTCAGGGAATGGCGAAAACCCTTGGTTTATTTTACTGTAGTTTACATATCATTACATACCATTCTAACAAAAATACTACATACTGTACATATTTGTTGCTATTGAAGTAATCTCTTGTTAGTATTCAGTTAGTTTATTAGATGTTCAATGTTTGAATCGAATGAAAAATTGAAAATATCTATCGAAGAATATATATAACTGTTATTTTGTTGATAGTCCTTGATATGATGTTACAGTTCTGTGATAATGCTCAAATTTACTTGCTCATCGCCATATTTATTTTATTTCAATACCAATAAAAGCTGGATTGGTATACATGCGCATGATATCTGCATGTCCTTGAATATTATTTATTTCCAAAATTTTATGTGATGTTATCTTTGTCATTTAAGAAAGATGAGGTTACCATTATTTATTTTTCATAGGTGGTTTAATTCCATTCACAATGGAAATGTTACTGCTACAGGAAATGGCGAGTTTATTTCCTATTTTTGTCAATTCACCTGTTCAATGTGAATGAAGTACATGTTATCGTTTTAAATCCCAGAGGTTGTGGGAGGAAAGGTGTGAAGTAAAATTATTTTTCAAATCAAACGTTGTTTTCTATGAGTTTTCCATCTCTATTTCACGGGCTTCGAATGAATTTCTGTGATAATGATAGAGCAGATTCAGATACAATATTTAGGATAGATGCAATCCATTTTGCAGTGAGGCGGGAGCTGAAATCAGCGACTGAGGATTCTGGAAGGGCGGTGAGCGGACGCTGAATTAGGAAATGACCAGGGGTCAGCACTAGAAAATCGTCAGGTTTCCCGTGTCGCTAAAGTGAGCACTAGTTCGAGTATTCTCGAGAGACCCGTTAGGAAATTGTGCCCCTTGCCACTTGATGGTTGAGATCCCGTGCTAGAATTCCGCTGGAATTGGGGGGGAGTATGTTTGGCCTTACCCAAAATTGTAATTGCCGCCAAGAAGGGAAGTAGGCTAGAAACTTAGTTCCTTGAGCCACCGAGACAGCGCTAATGTCGCTCTGAATAAATCGTCACCCTTTTTTATACTTCTGAACGGAACAATGAAGATAATGTTTCCCGATATTATTCTCGAATATCCCTGAGCGATATAATGATCTGAAAGGTGATATAATTAATGTCAAATATGCTAAGTAACCTCCTATCATGTAAACACTGCATTACTGACTAGCGCCCTTGCCTGCTCTTCTTGCGGACGAAAAGGGAAACGGAAGTTAGTGAAAAACGTTGTCTATTTCCACGAAAATTAAAGAGTTACAATGTTAAATCGATTTCGACGGTTAGGCCATCATCAGTAACAAACAATAACAGTTATTGTTTGTTACTGATGATGGCCTAACCGTCGAAATCGATTTAACAGTGTAACTCTTTATTTTTCGTGGAAATAGACAACGTTTTTCACTAACTTCCGTTTTTAAATGGGTTTCCACAACTTCGTCGCGAGTGATTTAGTTCGAAAAGGGGAACTGAATCATTCCGTTATCGTATCCCGTTGTAGTAATTGTCTCTCCCAATTTACCCCCAGTTATCCATTTCAATAAAGTATTGAGAACTAGGATCCCGTGAAAAACTTGTTGTTTGTTTCCCGTGATTATTCACCCACTTTATCTTATTGCTTAGATGGGGATGTTTTAGCCAGAGATGAATAGTACGAGGCAACACACAGAAACAGCTGATCTACCTTCTCCAAACATCCACTAGAGAGTGACATTTTCTTCAGGGTGGCCCCCAAATGGAAATTTAAAATTTCTCTGACCGAACTTCAGATTTCCCTAACAAAAAATATCAAATTCAAATTTTTTTGTGTTTTCTCGTCATTCTAATGTACCTTTAATGCTTTTAAAACGAAAAGCCTGTGATTTAAAGAGGAAAAAAAAAACAGACTGCACTTATATGTAGTCTACTTACATCTAACAATTTCATTGCCTTCGAAGTGCTCAAATATCATAACAATTTAACCTAAATGTAATACGCTAATTTACGAAAATTCACCCATACGATTGCGCTGCATGACTTTTTATTTAATATTTAATGGTCTTTCAATATACAGGGTGGTTCCCTCGCAGATGCAAAAAAAAAAAAATTGGGTGAAACTACATCAAAAATGGAGTAAAATGCCGCCAACTGCATATCTTTATCTCAATCCGTTCTCGAGATATGATTTTTTAAAGGTTTTTTCAGGAAAACCGTGTTTTTTTCCTTTTAAACTCGAATTTCTCCACTTTCTTTCATTCAATTTTATTTTTTGACCACATTTTCGGAATCAGCATTAAATTTACTATAAGAATAGTGTACTTGGGTTCTTAAAAAGTATCACCCAAAGTCCCTCACATCAGCTCAAACATTGACGATTTTGAAAAAAGAATATTTCTGAAAATCTTTAAAACTTTAATACTCTTCCAAAACGAATCCTGGAAACTGGCAAATCTCATGAAAACTGCTTCGTCTAATACTCTACGGTACTAATTTCAATACTAATTCCAACGGTATAATCAAGTTTACTTTTATTTTGTTATTTAGTGGAGAAAATTATGTTTTGATATTAAAATATGTGGGTTTTTCAATGAAATTGTTGGTTTTCTCGAAAGATGACCCTCCATGAACCTACGAGTATGGGGTCGGTTTCTATGTATTTTTTCACGCTGTATCGAATGGTAACATTTGTAGATCTCTCCAACTCCGTTATAACCGAGTTTTACACTTAAAATCGCAAATGTTTAGTAGTTTGTTTGTTACGATTAAATGTATGTGTGTTATGGGGTAAAACTAGTTAATTAAAGTGTAAAACTCGATTATAACGTAGTTGAGAGATCTGCAAGAGTTTCCATTTGATCCAGCGAGAAAAAATACAAAGAAACCGACCCCATACTCGTTGGTTCATGGAGGGTCATCTTTCGAGAAAACCAACAATTTCATTGAAAAACCCACATTTTTTAACATTAAAACATTATTTTCTCCCCTAAATAACAAAATAAAAGTAAAATAGACTATACCGTTGAAAAGGATATTAGATGAAGCAGTTTTCATGAGATTTGCCAGTTTCCAGGATTCTTTTTAAAAGAGTAGTAAAGTTTTAAAGATTTTCAGAAATATTATTTTTTCAAAATCGTCAATGTTTGAGCTGATGTGAGGGTCCTCGGATGGTACTTTTTAAGAACCCAAGTACACTATTCTTATAGGAAATTTAATGCTGATACCGAAAATGAGGTTGAAAGTTAAAATTAAATGAGGCACAGTGGAGAAATCCGAGTTTACAAAAAAAAAAAAAAAAAAAACACGGTATTCCTGAAAAAACCTTTAAAAAATCATATTTCGAGTACGGATTGAGATAAAAATATGCGGTTGGCGGCATTTTACTCCATTTTTGATGTAGTTTCACCCAAATTTTTTTTTTTGCATCTGCGAGGGAATCACCCTGTATGATCCGAAACTATTTGTTGAAGTACACTTTTTCCTTACATGGATTTCTTAGCTCTGGGGATAATTCAAAATTTTGTCCGACAGCAAAAAATGTCACGCTTTTTTCACCTACTACCAATCTTTGCCAGAGAGAGTATAACTTCCTGATTTCCCATCCCACAAAAATCGTTCGTTGGAAAGTTGCTCTGTGAATTTATAACACATGACTCCACATTCCAATGGGCCAATTTCCCCCTCCTTAACCCTCCTGAGAAGTCCCAGCTTATGAATACAAACTAGTTGACATGGATATGTCTTTGCTCTGGGGTCAACCAAAAATTTCCGTCACGCAAAATTGATGTCACGATTTCAGTGTTTATCACGTACAACCCAGCCGTTGCTAGGGGAATGGAACTTCTGCAGTTTTCATCGCACAAAAATCGTTCGCCACTCGTTGGAAAGCGCTTGATTTATGTGATAAATGTTCACATCTCAAGCTACCAATTTCCCCCTCCTTACGTACCTGGCTACATTCCTAAACTAAGTTGATTGGACTATAAAAAATTTTGGGCGCCCCCCTTCAAATCGTTCGGACCGTTAGGTTTTCCGTCTTTACCTGCCTCGCACAGTTGCAAGTCCTTCAGTATAACAATATGCGAGTCACCCAGTACGTTTGGGAAGAGTTTAGTGCAATTTTTTCATTCCCAAATCCTGAATAATCGAAGGTAAGTCAATTTTCCTTATTTTTAGCCAGTTCTTTCGATTGTTCTTGTCTAAAAGTAATATTTCAACGTAGATATTGCGTAGGATACTAATAAATTTACAGTGAAAATAATAAACCTCAAAATAGTGATAATTTATATTTACCATGCAATTCCTAGTTTTCTGATTTCATATTATTTACTACCTACCTACTTTCAGTGAAAAAGCCTGCAGTGAAAACATTTGCAGTGAAGAAGCTGGAGATTGGGGGACTGCTATCTGTCCTACCATAGCAAATAAAAATATATTTATAAGATATTATGTACAAACTTTATGTATGTTTTTTACTTCAAGTATACTAATTCACAAGCATCATTTTTACTACATTTTTTACTGAATTGATTTTATATATTTAGAATTGTTATGGTCGATACCACTTCTTTGTACACGATGTTTCAATTTTCCATTGTTACTTTCATTCAAATAATTATAATTATCATAGCAGTACAATAATCGTTCATTTTTTTACATCATCACCATCATACCACGCTAATTCGTATTGTAAATGTATAGTTTATTTTTTTGTAATACCAAAACATTGCATTTGCATTTTTTAGACCATTTTCATCTAAATCATAGGGGTTCATGGCAGTGATTTCTTCATTAGAAAATCGGGCGTCTTGAGGGTTAGCATAACCAGTGTTGCGGGTTTGCATACTCTGCCCAACCCATCGTACGAGTGTCATCATATGATGCCATGCGCCAAAAATGGCGCAAATGACCTGATTTCGATTTTTTTCATTATTAGGGACAATAATGAGCATTAAAAAATACCGCAATGTCAAATATCAAACATGAAAATTTTCAGGATGGGGCGTAACATCACTTTTTTTCCAGCATCGAATGGGTAATAAGCCGGTTACAATATTCTTAACGTAAAGCAATAGCATCATTTACTCCACTCTATAGGAAACATTTTCATCCCCTGACAACAGTCGACTGTTAACAACAACTCATTGCGTCTGTATCGAAGAAATAACTTTAATTTATAGTATGCTTTTTGTGCCTCCAAGAATGATAAAATAAATTCTTTATCCTACATTTCGTCGCCTACAGTCCAAAGTTAAAGGATTTGTTTACAACTCTCGAGGACGACCGTTATGAAATCCCCAATCGAAGACATATCCATGTAACATGGTATCTGCTTGTAAAGCAGATAGTGGAACTCGTTTTTTTGGGACTCTTACTGGATCAATCCACTACTCTGCTGGGTTTTTTCTCCACTCTACTTCAATACTCAGTTGATTTTTCTCACAAATGGTTTACTCTAGGGATGTAGTTACCAGGGAAGCCAATGGCATCTCCATTCACTTTTTATGTGCCTGTAGCGTTGTTACTTTTGAACAGTTTAACCACAACTCTTGATAATTAGTTGTAAAATTCGTATAACACACCTATGAAATAATATGTACATAATATGATAGAGTGCGCTATTGAAGTTTGATTGTTTAGGAGTTATACCTGAAAACGCTTCAAATTATTACACCAAGTTTTCATTTAAAAAATTCCCAGACATTTGGTGGTTTTTGCAAAATTCCCTGACTTTTCCCGACGCAAAGAATTCCCTGACAATTTCAGGTTTTAGCGAATTTTCTTAGAAAATAAAGCTATTGCAATGGCTCCAAAAATTTTAAAATAAAAATTTTCAAAAATTTTCTACATCGAAATCTGTTTTGAGGCATTCTGAAATTATTTCTGGATTTTAACGCTTTTATATATATATATATAAAGCGTTCTATATATATATATATATATATATATATATATATATATATATATATATATATATATATATATATATATATATATATATATATATTCGTGTTATATATATATATATTCTTTCTTTTTCTATATATTTGTTAAATTCTTTCTATATTTAAAACGAAGTATATAGTTCAGTAGAACCGCGACTAGTTCAAGTGTTCCTATATATATATATATATATATATATATGTGTGTGTGTGTGTGTGTGTGTGTGTGTGTGTGTGTGTGTGTCATTCCAGACGATAACTCTCGATAGAATTGAGATAAAAACTTCGTTCTTTCGCCAAAAAATCAAGCATTTCAAAAGAAAGGATGAGTTCGTTGGACAACACTTCAAATCAAATCGTCAAATTTCAAAAAATATGCTGAAAAAATCACTAAAAATGGCTAAAAAAACGTTAAATTTTTAATTTTTAGCAGCATATTGCTCAAATCAAGTTTATCAAATTTAAAATAGAACATTAAAAATATTATGTACGACATTGGGCTGAAATTTACTTAAATTTCATTAAAATTTGCTATGAAATCTATAAAAACTGCGAAAAAAGCTAAAAAAGTTCCAGTCATGCAGCATGATCGTATGAGCGAATTTTCGTGGATTATCGTAACATTATATTATATTACTGTTTTGAAATTTGTGCATTCCGAGTACAAAGAAATTGTTAACCACCAATTTTATGGCAAATAAACTCGTTCCAACATATATTCTACGAATAAAAACAGATTTTGGATGTTTAGCAATTTTTCAGTTTTTCAATCGGTTTTTCAGCAAATATTGATGAAATTCAAGTACATTTTTCACCATAATTTTGTGAATACATTTTTGAATGTTTTAGTTCATCGTCAATAAACTAATTTCGACTACGATTCTGAAAAAAATATAAATTTAAAAGTTTTTAGTCATTTTCAGTCATTTTTAGTGATTTTTTTAGCACATTTTTTGAAATTTGACCAATTTAATGTGCTCAAAAAGTGTTGTCCAACGAACTCATCCTTTCTTTTGAAATTCTTGATTTTTTGGCGAAAGAACGAAGTTTTTATCTCAATTCTATCGAGAGTTATCGTCTGGAATGACACACATATATATATATATATATATATATATATATATATATATATATATATATATATATATATATATATATATATATATATATATACATACATATAAAAAAGCGTTACAATCCAGGAATCATTTCAGAAAGCCTCAAAACAGATTTCGATGAAGAAAATTTTTGAAAATGTTTATTTTAAAATTTTTGGAGCCATTGCAATAGCTTTATTTTCTAAGAAAATTCGCTAAAACCAAAATCTCTTTTTCAATAGAAAATTAATACTTGGAATACGTTTTTTATCATAAAAATAATAGTTAAGGATTACTTTACACTCAAAAAGCTCAAATTTCAAAACTGTATAACATAATATAGTACGATATCTTAAGAAAATTCGCTATTATGATCATGCTGCCTGACTGGAACTTTTCCAGTTGGGGGCCACCCTGTTCCTTTCTACTTGGCCAATTCAAAAAAGGCCTCGCAAAAATGTTTTGCTCCAGGCCTCGCATTTTCTAAGGACGGCACTGAGTATAGGTATGTAGGTATTATATTATATTAATTTATTGAGGTAAATATTCACTGTATACAGGGTGAACACAAAGTTTTACAAACTTCTGGAGTCAATATTCTAGAGCTCATTTCCGAGTTTTTAATGGTTTTAGTGATTTTTAAGCGCATTATTTGAAATTTGAGCACTTTTTGCGCGCGCCGAAATTTCTAATGTTCAAATTTATGGCATTTAAACTTTTTAAAATCATTTTCAGCAAATGAGATGAATTTTTAGTTTTTTTCGCCATTTTTAGCTGTTTTTTTTTTTGCGATTTTTTGAAATTTGAGCACTTTTTGCGTGCGCCAAAATTTTTAACGTTCAAATTTATGGCATTTAAACGTAATTAGTATACGACGTAATCATTCGGTAGTGGATGGGGAAGGAAGGGGTGCCGCAAACTTGGTGAAAGGGTAGTAGCGGAGTTTGGCTGCTCAGGGCGATAGGGTGGGGACAGGTCACCTCGGCATTCTCATCGCGGACAGACAGTAGGTAAGTATAAAAGAATTTAGCTAGTGGTAGTATAGGGCACTTCCTTTCTTCCCTTTCTCCCTCTTCCATCTTCTTAAACTTCCTTGATTCCTAGGGCTGTCACTGCATCTCCTTCAGTATTGGAATTTAAAAACATCTTTTTAGCCCAATTTTAAAGGTTCCAACAGCAGTAGGATTTGAACAAGACGGTTTTGGATGTCTAGTGGGTATGCTTGTCCCATTGGCTAAAATTCGTTTCATGACTTATTGCATTCAGCAGGAAATACTCAAGTAAAAAATTGTGACCTCCTATGTGTGACTTGACAAAATCAAAATTTTGTCTTAAGGTTCTGTACTCGATCTGTAATTGTAAAATCAGTGCTCGAGATTCATAATTAGTGGTAACTAAAAAAGTCCAGTCATGCAGCATGACCCCATGAGCGAATTTTTGAAGAAATCTTCGACATTTCAGTCGCTATTGATCGTGTAGGGAAATTTTACAACTAGCGAACGGCATTATTTTGATTTTGGACTGATTTTTAACATTGAAGTGTTTGAAACTTGATACATATCTTATAGGAAATTTTACGCTGATTCCGAATATACCACATATTAGTATGCTGAAAAAATTATTTCGCACAACAAATTGCAAAAAACAGGCTATTTTGACATTTTTGACTACTTTTTTCCAAATTTCAACCCGAAGATGTAATCCGATCATGCTGGCCAACGAACTTGAACTTTCGTTTAGAAGTTTCTAGCACAATTCTACAGACAGTTATCGTCTGGAATGACACATACATATATACACATACTATATACATACATACATAAAAAAATGCGTTAAACTTCAGAATGTGATTCAGAATAGTCTGAAACGGATTTCTGCATAAATTTTTTTCAAAAATTCACATTCTACAAATTTTGAGGCGAGAGCAATAGCTTAATTTTCTTCAAAAATTCGCTAAAATGAAGCTTTCTCACTTGACCAGACTTATAATATTCACAAGTAAGCAAATATAAGCAAATTTGTGTGATGCTTGTGACAGTTCCCGTCAATCCCAAGAGAGTGCGCGTTTATCCGTCGCTCTCACGCTGGTTAAACGTCATCCTCGAGTTCTTGGAATGCTGTGGTTGGCGATAGATGAGGATCCTAGAACCGGAAAATCTCCGAACATAGCTCATAACGCTATTAGTACGAGTTGTGTCTCTTATGGTACTCTCACACTCCCCTCTCCCTATGTAGCGCGGATTTAGGCCCCTAGAGGGTACCTAAGACCGTGATGTGGCACCTGATGTTATATTGTTTTCTTTTGTTTCTAATGATGTTTCTGTTTATTCATTAGATATCGAATGCTAGGAGTTAGCCTCACTGGGACCTCAGCACACCCCACCACCACGTTTGTAGGAATGACTGCTATTGATGGCACTCCAACTGCCAATGGCGTTTTCGGGCCTATTGGAGGAGCCACAGCTCGAACTGTAATGGATTTGGCTATGGAGCCATTCCGACATTCAGCTTCGGGGCCTAACTCCCCCCCACATTTAAATAACAATTCTTTTACAATTAAAAGTGCTACAGATGATAAGAAAGATCCACGGAAGGTAATTATTATTTCATAACTGTAATAATTGATATGGAACAAAATATGTTACTGATTTCAGTTTCCGTGTGGCACTCAAATAGTGATGTAGTATATTTCTGATGTCTTGATGCTTTTTTTTGTATGTATACTTAGTTTTAAATTATTTTTCAGGTTGAAATGGAGATATCTGAAGCAATTGTTGGGGCGATTCTGGGGCCTGGAGGTCGTGCTTTGATAGAAATTCAGCAGGTGAGTGGTGCCCTAGTTCAGATTTCTAAAAAAGGGATGTATGCTCCTGGTACAAGAAATCGTGTTGTGACTATAAGTGGTGGTCATAACGCTGTTACAAATGCCCAGTTTCTAATTGAACAAAGAGTTAAAGAAGAGGAGCTTAAAAGAAGTAGGCAAAGTCAGCTCTTAATGCTCCAGTAAAATCCAATGTTTTGGTACCTCTATACATTTTGTTGAGAGTCTATTCTGTTTCTCTTGTTTAAATCGAGCTATATGATATCAATATTTTAGCATTAATTACGTTTCACTTACATTTGTTTGTATGTTTTGTTCATGATTCTCTCAAATAAAAGATACTTTTGAATGCAATTCAGAACTTACAAAGTTTGAAGTTGCTACCCTGTATTGTTGGTTTCAAAACATAGTTTTAGTATTTTTAAATGCTTTCAAAAAGCGTGATGGTTTTGAATGGGTTGACACCCGGTTGCTAACTTCTCTGCTAGGAATGCCACTGCCTCAATTTAATACTTAATCATTCTTTTGTTTCTTTGTTTTAAACAAATAAGGTTTACTGACCTCGACATGAAGTCATTCATCACATTTCTGCGAGGGGCATTATTTTGAGAGATGGGTGGTGTGTGAATGGCATCAGGTTGTGAATATTAGTGATATTTGGGTTACTCCACTATGGAATGTTAAACCCCTCTCGTCCTGATGGTTACCAAACTAGATACAAATAGAGCTTTTTTCTTCTTGTTATATTTCTGATGAATTTGTTTGCTATGGCATAAAACTATTTTGCAGGATGTTTTTGATCACTTTTGAAGAAAAAAAAATATTTGTTAATACATAGTGAATGCCCACTGGTTGCATGATGAGTACGTGGATGCTAATACTACTCTTAATCTATATAAATGCTTATGACTGTAATCATAGTGAGTTAGCAATTTACAGAAACTCACTATCATTTGCCAAAGTAGAAAGTGGACTTTGGCCTTCCTCCACTAAGTGGCACTCTCGGTCTTTCCCTGTACTTGCAACCTAAATTTGATTATACATGCGGCATTCTGTGGTAGTTGAATTCTGTCATTTAGAAGGAGACTGAAGTACATCTGGCTGTGCTTTTGCCAGTCTGTTTGAATCCATTTCCTTTCACACCACAATGGTATCTACAGGTGGTGAACAACCTTAAAGCATTCATTAATTGCTTGTGAAGGAGCAAAGTTTTGGGCTGAATAAAGTTCGAGTAAGTCAGCTGATAGTCAACAGATATGATGATTTGCTCCAACATTGTCTCGATTGACCCTTAAGACCATCAATACTGCAGCTATCTTACCATCAAAGTTGGGGGTGTATGCTGGCTCATTAACCTTAAAAGTTGAGGATATACTCGCACATACTGTCCCATTCTCCTTACTTCTCCCCTTTGAGTGTAGAGAGTTTCACTATACAACTGTGTGATATGTACTTGGACATGAGCCATAACCTTTGAGCTCACTTCTATTGTAGTTGCCTTGATAGCTTTCGTTGCTAACCTTCTAAGTATTGTTACTGATGCTCAGCATTGCTGAACTTCTGTGATCTGATATGCTGATATGCTTTGTGGTTAACCACCAAGTATGATTACCCATGTCAGCATTGCTGATCGTCTGTGGTATGATGAGAGTGTGTGGTGGTCTGTGCTCGGGACCTGCACTCCCCTAACCAGTACTTTTCCAAACTTTAAAACATCAACCATGGGTTTGAATGAAACAGCTGATAAGGTTTAACCTATACATGGTACAATCAAAATGCATATACTGTAATAACGATTTGACTAATCTAGTTTACCACTCCCAAACTTTTTTTTTTACTGATGTTATTTGCTGCAAGTTTGAATCTATTTTAATTGCATCCTTAATCAGTTTGGTAGGGTTTGCTAAATATTTGATCTTAAAAGCTAAATTGCAAAAGAAACAGAATAAACCCTTGACTTTTAATATAGTTGTTGTTTGATTTTTTGTAATGAGAGCTACTAAAGTCTTGTTTTTTATCATTTGAAGTTTGAGTTCTAATTATGAAACGTTTGAGTTCTTTACTTCAGCAAGTATGTAATGTATTAATGCTGCTTTCAAATTACCATTTATGGGTGAGTGAAAATTGTCGTTTTCATGTTGTCTCTGTAAATTCATGTTGGTTAAATGTTTTTAAAGTTTATAAACTAGTTTTATAATAATTATTCACAGTCAATGTCTACTAATGTTTTCCTCCTATGGGCATAACTGTTTTGAATTTTTATATTTATTGGAATGATTATCTCTGTATTGGCCGTTGAACATATATATATATTATTTTGAGGTGTTACAGTTGGTCGGAAAATATAGGAAACAAACAAATATAACTTACAAAATTGAGAATATTTCGCCGTATCGGCGTCGTCAGCTCTAGTAAAGAAGTCGATATGGCGAAATATTCTCAATTTTATAAGTAATATTTATTTGTTTCCTATATTTTTATTTTCCAACCATCTGTAACACCTCAAAATAATATTACACGCCAGTGTTCTCATCCTTCACCAAAACTATATATTTATAGCTTTGTTGGCTCTAGAAATGGATATATGGAATTCTAAATTTGGATTCTTGATATTGGTGTCATTAAAACATATTCCTGAATGTGGAAGTAAATAGTTCTTGAACTCTTCTGTGCTCACCCAATTCGCAGTTATCATACTTTTAGTTGTACATATCATTTTTTCTCTGGTTCATTTTGTTGAAAATTATCAAGTTTGGCATAAAAAATAGTTTCTGCTTTCAATCGAATTGATTTTGATTGAGATTAAATTTTAGTTGTGTTGACACAAAAAAACTCTTCTGCATTCAACTTGGCATGCTGGCTTGTTCTGAGGGTTTTACACATTTGTTTAAGATCAACATTTGAGTCTCCCACCATTCATTGTTGTACCTACTTTTGTTATCAAGTTTCTGTGTAGCGAACTATTCTCAAACTCAACTTTCAGAATTAAATGCAACAGTTGATTGCATTCTCCAAGAAACATCCATGGTACTTTGCAAGCCGTAATGTGTAGTTGTTACGCGCGTGCTTTGTCATGATTCATACTGATTCTAATTAAAAAATCTTCATAAAAAATAACTCATTTTGAATTACAAACAAAATCCCAGCAATTCTACATATCCTAGAACAGGCTGGCATATCAATTATAAAATTCAGTTCCCATCATGATTCTGATTGAATCAGTTTTAATTCTATTTTGTTTACATAAGTTATTGTTTCATTTATGATGGTGATTTAATCATTCAGTGTGTATATGACCAATTATATAGTTTAGGTTTTAGTAGCTCTTAACACATAGATTTTGAAACATAAGACGTCTTGTTCTCTTTTATGTTAACGTGGATTGTAAATGAATTTGTCCTCGTTATGGTTTATAGATGACATCATCAATTATAACAAAACAAGGTCACATATAATTTTCGTCTATAGGAACCTTCTAGTACCCGACAATTATGCAATGGGATAATTTCTTCCAATGTGTTCAGTTTAAGGGATACACAGAAAATTGAAGGCTTCCTTATTGTTTACCGTACTAAATTTTTGATTCATGAAATTGTCAACTTTTGATTAGTTGTCTACCGGGTGGTGTTAAATTTAATTATCTCATAGTTGCCTCTTTGCCAAATAGTTATCTTTGTTAATGATGGAATCGTCTTGAGAACAGTAATTTCTGGAAGTAGGCATGTGATGTCCCACAAATTCCTCAGACTTGACGGTGCTCTGCTAGCATTCTTTGGAAAATGATGATTGCTTAAAAAAAGGTTTCACCGGTTTTTGTTAGTTCCCTCAACTTGATGCCCTGGTGTACTCATGATGAGCCGTATAAACTTATTAAGTTTATAAATCGAGAAAATATGGTACGCAAAAAGTTTATTGCGTGCTTGTTTCGCAAGTCACATAATTACTTTGGGAAAAATCAACAAAATTCTGGCTGGTTACTTACTAATTATCCTCTTGCTTCTCATCATTTGCTGTATTCTTGGAAGTCGTCCACAGTGTTTCTGTGAAACTTTGAATGGCAGGGAATTCGGGAACTTGGCAATATGTCGACACATAAACTGGTCGACACCTCCTGTCGCCATATTTCCACACCAGGTGTTGAAGAACGTCGATAACGCACATCTTTGAAACTGGTCGACGGATTTATGTCGAAAAATTTGAGATCCGTTTTTCGCTGTATTTCAACAACAGGAGTTGAACATGAGCTAAAGACACCCCTCTTGAAACTGGTCGACTGCTAAACGACGACAAAAGGGTTGTTTGGCCACTACCTGTCCTCAGCCTTGGTCCCATGGGGTCTTTCAATCCGAGGATTAAATGAAAAGTCACATTTACGTTTCTAAACTGTTATGTGATCGTGTTATGAAACCACGAAACTATACACTTCATTCTGATCTACACATCCAACTAATCTGCATTTTTACTAAGGGATTGACTACTTGATGTTATGTATTTTTGAGATGCGAGCTTGCGAGCATCCAGACCACCAAACTATACACTTCATTCTAACCTACATGTCAGGTATACGAAGGATGTCGATGTAAATATGTCGACGTATGGTTGACTTGGACGACCTTTTTCAACAAGGGGTGTTGAAAGTTGTCGACTAGTCGCTGTATTTTTGTGTCGCCATATTTCCAATGCCTGTGAAATCGACATTGGTCAACCCTTGGTGTTGAAAGATGTCGACACGGCTTCTTGCCCGTTTGTCGACCAGTTTATGTGTCGACATATTGCCCCCCATCCGGGAATTCCAATGAATTGATTATTCATCATAATTCACAGTGGTTTTGCGAATGTGATGAATCATTTGTAAACTGCAAGTGGTTTACATTGAGATGCAGTGAGAACTAACAAAACTTGGGAATCTAATATTTTTAATAATAGGTATTTGATTCATTCTTCTCAGAATAGCTGTTGCATATTGTAATTGTATCAATGTTATTGAGGTATTCTGTGATATTGAGATCTATATTTGTAATTTGATTGGTACAGTTGAGCTTGAAATCTAATTGCTTTTGGGCACACAAAGGGTATGTTTTGGATTTTTCTCAATTGTTGATGCCCCATTGCCTCAGGTATATTATTTTCAGAAACACTAAACAATTTAAAATATTATTTAGTCAATATTATGCAAACTAATGTAGTCAAACTAGTTTCAACAATTATAATGGTGGTAGATGGTATTTTTAATATATTATTCCACCACGAATCAAGTGATAAATTGGTTACCAAGTTGGGCATAGATATTGAAGTTGTTTGAATGCGAGTCGTTTGAACCGTTTCATAGTATAGCCGGAGTCATTTGGTCTATTAGTGTTAAATCGTCATAAAATGACGCTGAATCGTAATTTGAATTCCCTCAATTTAAATCAATCATCTCATGTGAATTGGAGCTCATCTAAAATATGATCGCCCTCATGGGCATTGTGATGTGATTTGTGATATCCCTCTATAAAATTGATTTAGGACTCCTGGGCATGCTGGTACAATTTATGTTATTTTTCATGTTTCCTGTTATGATTTATTGTTGTTGGTTTGTTGCCCTTTCTTGGTTTATGCTTGATATGATGTGGTTGAAGAACGTACATTTTCAGCCAGTTTTGTTTTAATTTTGTAGCCAATTACCTAATCGATTTACTTTATTTTTGTCAACTTCCTAGTATGATTCCAACTTATATTCACAAACATATAGCAGCTCCTTGATATGCATCATGTAATCATTGAAATCCAATATGCACATATATTAGTGATGAATCCTAAGTGAAATGGAAATTGAAGTGTTTACAGTAATCATTAATATATATTTTGGGAAAAAAAACCACAAAAGCTTTAATGAAAATTTATCCTGCCATTTAAGAAGAAGGAAAGGTGTTTAGCAGAAGTACTGACTAATTCAGCTTGAATGAATGTATCATGAATACAGCTGACTAGGCAACATTATTGATTTTTCTCTATTCCCATTGCATTACAATTCTGTATCAAAATGCAAAGCTTTTCTAGGAATACGAATTCAGCAGTCAAATCCACCAACAATTAATTTGTAATAGTTATTGCTAAATCCCCAAAACCTACTGGAACCCTAAATATGTTTTTATTAAAGTAAGGCCAATTAATCCCAGCTTTTCGTTTTAATTACCAATTACCAATAATTAGAATATGTAGTGAGATACTGCTTAATATCCCTAAGGTCTGATTTTCTAATTAAAGTCATATAACCTTCACACGACCCTACAAAAACAGACCTTACGAAAATATGTCACAATAGTTTTGAAATTAAAATCAATTAAAGATTACTTATTCAGTACCGTTGAACTAGTATCTTTTTATGCGAGTCTTCATCGAAGTAATTGGGATCTGTCTATCAGTGTTGCCACATCATATTGACTCCAGAATCCAAAATTAGTCATTTCGTAGTTCTTAAGGTATATAGTTTTTTTAATGCGATTTCCTATAACGGCTTCTCAAACACCAACAACCAAGCATTTCACCACTTGGTATAATTTAATTTATTTACTAGTGCCAACCTAACCTGTGTGGCAGTGAACAAAGATACATTCTTCAAGTTTCATTGGTTTTTTTTTTTTTTTTTTTCTTTTTCAATCGCAATAATTGGTTCTGATTACACTCCACCTGTCAGCGATAATAGCAGAAACCTTCTAATCACATATTTTAAACAAATTGTTCATTAAACATATTTTTCTTTGAGCTGAAAGTGGAAGCCATTAGAAATGGCAGTCTCTATCGTTGAGTTAATCGATTATTTACATAATTTCAAATTAAGGGAATACTTTCACTGTTCCTAATCTTTGTTAAATATGGGATATCTCAACTCACGAATGAGTTAACTATAGTATGAGTAAGGCTATGAGTATTTTTTTCAACTTACATTTTTATTCATGTTCAGTGTATATTTAAGGGCTGGATTCTCGCATCTAGAGAAAAATTCTCAGGTAAACACGCCTGGATTCACTCAAAATCCACCGACCATACTTAGTTCCCATTTTTCTCAAACCATAATTTCAGGATGAATGGCTGAACTTATATATTGGATGAGTATGGCTATCCAAGTATTTTCAACTTCCACGAGTATGATTGGATATGAAAGCAAACCCGACTCATGTTGGTTTTTCTTCAAGCAGTTGCTAGTTTAAAAAATCCCAAAAATACCTAGTTATTCTAAAGCATATGAAGCATAGAAGCTTATTTATTTATCCATTCTCAGTTGGTTATTTTTATTGTGGACTGAATGAGTTTAGTTAATGTTCATGTAATAATGTTAGTAACCTTTTATGGAGGAGATGTGGTATAAAGAATAGTACTTATACTCACATGAGTATAAAAAATGAGGATGTGTTTCACTAATGAAGAAATACTAATTCCTTTATGATCATCTGTAGATAATAACCGAGTGGTGAAACTTAGTTTGTAGCTGTGTACATGGAGGTAAATAAACTTTCTATTCTTAAGTTTGAACTAGCACTAACTGTTGTGGCAGTAAATACTGCATTTCGAGCAAAATTGAAGGTTGTGTGTGATTACCTCTATGACACTATGTAGTTCTAGATACATTCATCCATGTAATATAGGTACAAGGCAGTGTTGATTATCTTTTATTAAATTGAAAGTGTAATTGAAGGCATATCTGACCACCTTATTTATGTTGTTTCATCACGTTCAGTTTTCAATAACGGATCGGTCTCGCCCAATCTAATTAGATCAAATAGAACAATCTGAAAAGTCGCTTCAAATACCATAATTCTCCAAATTGAGGAATTCACTCAGTCCATTTCCTCATTTTTACACCGTCTGCACATGCTATAATCATTTATACTTGTGCGGATAAACCAGGTCTAACAATAGTTAGTTCTCATAAAGGGCTAGCAAATTTTACGCTTCCTCAAGGTCGTATCTGTAAATTTCTTTGTCCCACTTAGGTTTGATTGATTATACGTATTATTAACTTCTAATAAATAGTAAACTGATGCATTTGCATCTACTGTTTTACAGTCTAGTAGATGAATATCACGTTCTGCTGTATTCATTTAGTGCCCATGAGTCGCTCTTGCGCCGGGCGTCATCCTCGAGTCTGATCGTTCTGTGAATGCTGTGTAAGTTCGTTACACTTCTATTCAATAGAAAATCGAATCTATCTTCTGTTCCATGGAAAATCAGGAACGAACATATCCTACAAACAAAACTTTCATTTTGACAGACTTTTACGCTAGTTGCCGCGGCCGAATGCGAGACTTTTTTCATTGTTCTATTCATCAACTTAATAGTTACCCTAGTTATTTCATAAAATGCCTTTTCGTAGATAATCAACATTATATTGTGCAATTCATACTATTCAAAGTATAGCATATTTACTAAAAGATTATTAATGTGAACTATACAACTTTTAATGCTGTTGTTGTTATTGTTGTTAAATGTCGTGGATGTTCATTATTTTGTGTCAAATATGTAATTTATTAGAAAAAATAAGAGATTTGGCATTTTCTTCATAATGCCTAGGAAAGTACCTGTTTTATTGTATTTACATTTAACAATGCATATATTTTTTTAAAAAATTAATTGCATGCGATAACCATTGCATGGCTTTGAATTGCAGTTATTCCTTTATTTTGTTATCGTCTAATAATATTTTACATATTGATCTGTACTGTTTTTATGTAAAATCGATTGCCTAAGTTCATGTGTAGATAAATAGATTGGAAGCATCACTTCTCCAAAGTTATACGCTCTTAGAAGTAACTCATCATTTGCTAATGGCCTTCCCTAATTAAAGAAAAGTGTATGTTAAATTTTGTGTTGTACTGAAGTGTGACTTCATTTGATATATAAGGTTTTGTTGAGCTACCATTAATTCTTACTAAAAGAACATGAAACCGTATACTCATACAAATATATTTTTATAAATATGATTAGATTGTTATTGATTCATAGAGTTATATTATTATTTATAAATACGTCAAGCAAACTTTTGTTAATCTCCATGTGACGCATGATTTTTTAAAAGCCATCTATGTTACCATTTGTTGATTTGAAATCATTGTGCAAACATTCAAGATATTATTCTACTCTTTACTGTAACAATTATGGGATACTTGGAACAAATTCAGGGAATGGCGAAAACCCTTGGTTTATTTTACTGTAGTTTACATATCATTACATACCATTCTAACAAAAATACTACATACTGTACATATTTGTTGCTATTGAAGTAATCTCTTGTTAGTATTCAGTTAGTTTATTAGATGTTCAATGTTTGAATCGAATGAAAAATTGAAAATATCTATCGAAGAATATATATAACTGTTATTTTGTTGATAGTCCTTGATATGATGTTACAGTTCTGTGATAATGCTCAAATTTACTTGCTCATCGCCATATTTATTTTATTTCAATACCAATAAAAGCTGGATTGGTATACATGCGCATGATATCTGCATGTCCTTGAATATTATTTATTTCCAAAATTTTATGTGATGTTATCTTTGTCATTTAAGAAAGATGAGGTTACCATTATTTATTTTTCATAGGTGGTTTAATTCCATTCACAATGGAAATGTTACTGCTACAGGAAATGGCGAGTTTATTTCCTATTTTTGTCAATTCACCTGTTCAATGTGAATGAAGTACATGTTATCGTTTTAAATCCCAGAGGTTGTGGGAGGAAAGGTGTGAAGTAAAATTATTTTTCAAATCAAACGTTGTTTTCTATGAGTTTTCCATCTGTATTTCATGGGCTTCAAATGAATTTCTGTGATAATGAAAGAGCAGATTCAGCTACAATATTTGGATAGATGCAATCCATTTTGCAGTGAGGCGGGAGCTGAATTCAGCGACTGAGGATTCTGGAAGGGGGTGAGCGGACGCTGAATTAGGGACTGACCAGGGGTCAGCACTAGAAAATTGTCAGGTTTCCCGTGTCGCTAAAGTGCGCACTAGTTCGAGTATTCTCGAGAGACCCGTTAGGAAATTGTGCCCCTTGCCACTTGATGGTTGAGATCCCGGCTAGAATTCGCTGGAATTGGGGGGGGGGGGGGGGGGGAGTATGTTTGGCCTACCCAAAATTGTAATTGCCGCCAAGAAGGGAAGTAGGCTAGAAACTTAGTTCCTTGAGCCACCGAGACAGCGCTAATGTCGCTTTGAATAAATCGTCACCCTTTTTTATACTTCTGAACGAACCAAGAAGATTATGTTTCCCGATATTATTCCCGAATACCCCTGAGCGATATAACATGAACTCCTGAAAGGTGATATAATTAATGTCAAATATGCTGAGTAACTCCCTACGCATTACTGCTAGCGCCGCTGCCTTGGACAAGGAAACGAAAACTGCATTCCACGATTTGTACACTTAACGCGACGTGCCTCTAGACATCAGTTGTGCGTTGCTCCGTCGAATCGATTAAGTGTATTCGGAATGAACGTTCAAACTCCTTTTGGTTCAAACTCGCGGATGTAGTGAAAGGAACTGGATCATTCTGTTATCGTATCCCGTTGTAGTAATTGTCTCTCCCAATTTACCCCCAGTTATTCATTTCAATAAAGTATTGAGAACTACCGGAAATGTGTTGTCCCGTGATTATTCACCTACCTTATCTTATTGCTTAGATGGGGATGTTTTAGCTAGAGATGAATAGTACGGGCAACACACAGAAACAGCTGATCTACCTTCTCCAAACATCCACTAGAGAGTGACATTTTCTTCAGGGTGGCCCCAAATGGAAATTTAAAATTTCTCTGACCGAACTTCAGATTTCCCTAACAAAAATATCAAATTCAAATTTTTGTGTGTTTTTCGTCATTCTAAGTGGTACCTTTAATGCTTCTAAAACGAAAATCCTATGATTTAAAGAGGAAAAAACAGACTGCACTTATATGTAGTCTACTTACTAAAATTTCATTGCCCTCGAAGTGCTCAAATATCATAACAATTTAACCTAAATGTATTACGCTAATTTACGAAAATTTACCCATACGATTGCGCTGCATGACTTTTTATTTAATATTTAATGGTCTTTCAATATACAGGGTGATTCCCTCGCAGATGCAAAAAAAAATTTGGGTGAAACTACATCAAAAATGGAGTAAAATGCCGCCAACTGCATATCTTTATCTCAATCCGTTCTCGAGATATGATTTTTTAAAGGTTTTTTCAGGAAAACCGTGTTTTTTTTCCTTTTAAACTCAAATTTCTCCACTTTCCTTCATTCAATTTTATTTTTTGACCACATTTTCGGAATCAGCATTAAATTTACTATAAGAATAGTGTACTTGGGTTCTTAAAAAGTATCACCCAAAGTCCCTCACATCAGCTCAAACATTGACGATTTTGAAAAAAGAATATTTCTGAAAATCTTTAATACTCTTCCAAAACGAATCCTGGAAACTGGCAAATCTCATGAAAACTGCTTCGTCTAATACTCTTTCCAACGGTATAATCAAGTTTACTTTTATTTTGTTATTTAGTGGAGAAAATTATGTTTTAATATTAAAATATGTGGGTTTTTCAATGAAATTGTTGGTTTTCTCGAAAGATGACCCTCCATGAACCTACGAGTATGGGGTCGGTTTCTATGTATTTTTTCACGCTGTATCGAATGGTAACATTTGTAGATCTCTCCAACTCCGTTATAACCGAGTTTTACGCTTAAAATCGCAAATGTTTAGTAGTTTGTTTGTTACGATTAAATGCATGTGTGTTAAGGGGTAAAACTAGTTAATTAAAGTGTAAAACTCGATTATAACGTAGTTGAGAGATCTGCAAGAGTTTCCATTTGATCCAGCGAGAAAAAATACAAAGAAACCGACCCCATACTCGTGGTTCATGGAGGGTCATCTTTCGAGAAAACCAACAATTTCATTGAAAAACCCACATTTTTTAACATTAAAAATTATTTTCTCCCCTAAATAACAAAATAAAAGTAAAATTAATAATACCGTTGGAAAGATATTAGATGAAGCAGTTTTCATGAGATTTGCCAGTTTCCAGGATTCTTTTTAAAAGAGTAGTAAAGTTTTAAAGATTTTCAGAAATATTATTTTTTCAAAATCGTCAAGTTTGAGCTGATGTGAGGGTCTTGGATGGTACTTTTTAAGAACCAAGTACACTATTCTTATAGGAAATTTAATGTGATACATGAGTTAAAATTAAATGAGGCACAGTGGAGAAATCCGAGTTTAAAAAAAAAACACGGTATTCCTGAAAAACTTTAAAATGATTTATCAATTTTAGATGACGTAGCTGTCGCCAGCTTGATGCTGGTCCACCTTGGTGGAGCCTTCATCCTTGCCAATCCGAGAATTTGTGATGCTTTCGTGATCCAGGACTTATTTTGTAACCCTTTCTTAGGAACCACAAGATTATTAACCTCTAATATCTGATTCCTCGCGATATGATTCCGTGTGCCAATATTGTATCATTTTGGGAAAAACTGGAGAACTCGGCACCTTAGCAGATTGACTCGGTATATGGAAGCTTCCTCCCACACATCCATAATATGTTCTGCAAAATTCAACATGTATATGTTTTCTTGAATGATTCAAATTCTATGAACTTGTTTTTTTTTTCTGTTTTTTTCGTCAAAAACACGACACATGGACCCCATGGCTAAACATGATACATGTTAATACCTGATACCATCATATAGCACCTTCTTGGAAAGCTCGCGCTCAGATCTTTCTTGCTAATAAAAAACAAATTCCCATTACAGCTTCTGAATCATCGATAGTGAAGAAACCTGATACCCATCATATAGCACCTTTTGGAAAGCTCCTGCTCAAATCTTTCTAGCAAATAATAAAAAAATTCCCCATCACAGCTTCTGAATCATCGATAGTGAACAAACCTGATACCCATCATATAGCACCTTTTTGGAAAGCTCTTGCTCAAATCTTTCTAACAAATAATAAAAAATTCCCCATTACAGCTTCTGAATCATCGATAGTGAAGAAACCTGATACCTATCATATAGCACCTTCTTGGAAAGCTCTTAATCAGATCTTTCTAACAAATAATATCTCCCACTATATGTTTCGTGCGCGGATGAATCGACGCTCGAAATTTCGTACGTCTCTCCACTATATATTTTTCCCTCTCCTCTGCGCGGAAAAAATTGACGCGCAAAATTTTACTTTGCATCTGCGAGGGAATCACCCTGTATGATCCGAAGCTATTTGTTGAAGTACATTTTTCCTTACATGGATTTCTTAGCTCTGGGGATACTTCAAAATTTTCGTCTGACAGCAAAAAATGTCACGCTTTTTTCACCTACTACCAATCTTTGCCAGAGAGAGTATAACTTCCTGATTTCCCATCCCACAAAAATCGTTCGTAGGAAAGTTGCTCTGTGAATTTATAACACATGACTCCAAATTCCAATGGGCCAATTTCCCCCTCCTTAACCCTCGTGAGAAGTCCCAGCTTATGAATACAAACTAGTTGACATGGATATGTCTTTGCTCTGGGGGGGTCAATCAAAAATTTCCGTCACGCAAAATTGATGTCACGATTTCAGTGTTTTTCACGTACAACCCAGCCGTTGCTAGGGGAATGGAACGTCTGCAGTTTTCATCGCACAAAAATCGTTCGCCACTCGTTGGAAAGCGCTTGATTTATGTGATAAATGTTCACATCTCAAGCTACCAATTTCCCCTCCTTACGTACCTGGCTACATTCCTAAACTAAGTTGATTGGACTATAAACAATTTTAATAAGCCGGTTACAATATTCTTAACGTAAAGCAATAGCATCATTTACTCCACTCTATAGGAAACATTTTCATCCCCTGACAACAGTCGACTGTTAACAACAACTCATTGCGTCTGTATCGAAGAATTAACTTTAATTTATAGTATGCTTTTTGGGCCTCCAAGAATGATAAAGTAAATTCTTTATCCTACATTTCGTCGCCTACAGTCCAAAGTTAAAGGATTTGTTTACAACTCTTGAGGACGACCGTTATGAAATCCCCAATCTAAGACACATCCATGTAACATGGTATCTGCTTGTAAAGCAGATAGTGGAACTCGTTTTTTTTTTGGGACTCTTACTGGATCAATCCACTACTCTACTGGGTTTTTCCTCCCTAGTTCAATACTCAGTTGATTTTCCTCACAAATGGTTTACTCTAGGGATGTAGTTACCAGGGAAGCCAATGGCATATCCATTCACTTTTTATGTGCCTGTAGCGTTGTTACTTTTGAACAGTTTAACCACAACTCTTGATAATTAGTTGTCATTCGTATAACGCACCTATGAAATAAAATGTACCTAATATGATAGATTGCGCTATTGAAGTTTGATTGTTTAGGAGTTATACCTGAAAACGCTTCAAATTATTACACCAAGTTTTCATTAAAAAAACTCCAGTCATGTGCAGCATGACCCCATAAGCGAATTTTTGAAGAAAATTACTGCGTGCTAGTACGTACATAAATAGAACTTCTTCATAATTTCATGGCTGATATTTTCTAAGCCACAGTCAGTATTGAAGCTACATCAAGTCTTAAAACAGTTGAGCGTAAAACATTAAAGAGAGCTACCGAGAGAATCGGAGGACGGAATATTTCACAAAGTAAACTCATCAGTTGTAATTACTTTTTTTTTTTTTTTTTTTTTTTTTTTTTTTCAAGAAGCACCTACTACCTGCGTTTTAAACAGCATGGTTCTAGGATTGGTTATACAGGGATACTTCCATAGAGTAGTTCAATCTGAATTTGGACAATGTTTCATGCAAGTATTACCGATTGTTACAACTAGTGAACGGCATTATTTCGATTTTTGACTGATTTTTCAACTTTGAAATTTTTGAAAACTTGATACATATTCTTATAGGAAATTTTACGCTGATTCCGAATATAACACATGTTAGTATGCTGAAAGAAATCTTTTTGCCAAACAAATCGCAAAAAATAGGCTATTTTGACATTTTTGACTACATTTTTGAAAATTTCAACCCGAAGATGTAATCCGATCAACCAACGAACCCCCAACGAACTTGAACTTTCGTTTTGTGTCCTTAACATTTTAAAACTTGTTTGAAGTTTCTAGCACAATTCTACGGACAGTTATCGTCTGGAATGACACATACATACATATATACATAGGTACATACATAAAAAAATGCGTTAAACTTCAAAATATGATTCAGAATAGGCTGAAACGGATTTCTGCATAAATTTTTTTCAAAAATTCACATCCTACAAATTTTGAGGCGAGAGCAATAGCTTAATTTTCTTCAAAAATTCGCTAAAAATTCCCAGACATTTGGTGGTTTTTGCAAAATTTCCTGACATTTCCCTGACTTTTCCCGACGCAAAGAATTCCCTGACAATTTCCCTGTTTCTTTCTA
>CM061045.1:102174908-102177408 GCA_030762985.1 Adelphocoris suturalis | reverse complement strand
GCAGTTTCAAATGATTTATACATATTGGGTGATTTTAATATAAATTTAGCCGAAAGATTCAAATAAGTCAAGCGGGGAATCAGTTTATATTGATCTTTTATTACGTCAGTTGGAGATGTTTAATTTAGAATTTTTAACCGTTGGATCCAACTCATCATACTGCAGTATCCAGTACATTGATAGACCTGATCATTGTCAGTAATAGAGACAGAGTTTCTTGTTTTGGTCAGATCAATGCACCTGGACTCTCGAGACATGACCTTATTCATTGTACCCTCAATTTACGTACAAGCAAAAATAAATGTCGTACTATCACTTATAGAGATAGAACTGCTCTCAACAATGGCGTATTTCTTGAGGAGGTTAAAAAGATATCGTGGAATTCAATTTTAAATGAACCCGATGTTAACAAGAAGGTGGCTATGTTTAATGACGTAATATATAAAACTTTTGTTGAGTGTTGTCCTTTAAGAACGATTAGATGTAGAAAGCCACCTGCGCCTTTGGATAACAGACAACATTAGGAATTTAATGAAAATAAGGGACCGTAATTACAAAATATACATAAAAAATAAAAGTGACTTAAATTTTGCTGTTTATAAAAAATCTAGAAATAAAGTAAAACAAATGTTAAGAAATGCTAGATATAAATACTTTTCTGCGTTATTTGAAGCATCAAAAACACCGAAGGAATTATGGAAAATTTTTCAAAGCTCAGGGTCTGGGTAAAAGTAAATATAGTGACAGTAGAATATTGGTGTCATTGGACGATCTGAACGAGTTTTTCTGTAAAACCCCCCCTCTATTGATACGCTAGACGTAACTCCTGAAGCTGAGGTATTTTTGAATGATAAATTTGTTTTTCAACCTTTTCATTTTTCAACCATTACTAACGAGGATGTGGAGCGAGTTCTGAGTAGGATAACTTCCACTTGTGTGGGGATCGATGGGCTCCCAGTGGATGTCATTAGAGCTGCTAAAGAAGTTGTGGTACCTGTTTTATGCAATATTTATAATTCATCAATTTCGACGTCTTGTTACCCGGCTGTTTGGAAAGATGCATTGGTACTACCATTACCCAAAATTCCCGATCCAAAAGCACCTTGTGATTATCGATCTACAAATAAGTTATGTGCTTGTAGGAAAAGTGATGGATAGAATTATATATGAATCACTAATTACTCATGTCGAAGGTCAAAAAATCTTTAATAGTAAACAGTCAGCGTATAGAACAGGTTACGGAACGGAATCAGCCCTAATATCAGTAATGGATGCGGTAAGAATGAATATGGATAATGGGAAAGTCACAATTTTTAGTTCAGATAGACTTCTCCAGGGCTTATGATAATGTTAGGCATGACGTGTTATTAAAAATTTTTGAGAAGTACGGTTTCGGTACGGAGGTGGTAAAATGGTTCAGTTCATATTTGAGTGGACGGTGGCAGTGTGTAGAAGATAATGATGGAAATAGATCTAATAAGATGCAAGTTGAAATAGGGACCCCTCAAGGTTCAGTATTATCAAGTTTGATTTTTAGCCTGTACATAAATTCTATTTCGGATGTACTTGTTTTTCTCTGATTATCATCTGTACGCGGATGATTTACAGATTTTCATTGATACAACTGTTGATAATATTGATGATGCTATCAGTAAATTGAACGTAGACTTGGCCCAGTTGCACAAATGGTGTGATGGTCATGGCTTGACGATTAATTCTTCTAAGTGTGTAGCAATTTTTATTGGTTCTACTCTCGACGGATAGCTCAAATTCGTGACCTTCAGAGTTCTCAAGTTGTACAGTTGGGTAGTACTATTATTCCGTTGGTTGACAAGGTGAAGAGTTTAGGAATTTTTGTTGACTCATCTCTAAATTGGGAGTGCCAAACCTCAAAGGTTTGTAACCAAATCTATGCTGGTCTGTATAAACTTAGAGCTGTTGCAGGAGGGTTCCCATCACATATTAGAGCGAAATTAGTTCAATCTCTGATAATGCCATTCATTGATTATGCAAAAATTAGCGTACTGTGATCTGACCGCCGGTAGAAAAAATCAGTTGCAAATAGCAACAAAACGCAGCAATTAGGTTTTATCTTTAGTGTTAAACCTGATGAGCATGTAACCAAGTACTACTTGCAATTGAACTGGTTAAAAGTAGCAGAGCGGTTTGAGTACTCACTAGGTGTAGCAGTTTTCAAGTTATTGAAGTTTGGAGTTCCCGCTTACCTTGTAACCCATTTTCGGATGAGAAGTGACATGCACGATGTTAGTACTAGGCATGCTTCCAATTGTCTTCATGTCCCGGCGTATAAAACCTCCTTTTGATGAAAAGTCGTTTCGTTGTCCTAGGTGCAAAATTTTACAACGACAATATTGATTTGTTCAATTTATCCCTGTCCGTCGCAACGTTTAAGAAAACATTGTATGATAAGTTGCTATCAAGATATTCATCTCAACAATTTTGTTAATTTTTATTTCAGTGGAACCTAGAGGAGCATTAA